>ML121594.1:126837-150241 GCA_003788615.2 Terfezia boudieri ATCC MYA-4762 | reverse complement strand
GCATGATCGAAGCGCACATTGGTAGCGATATCCTCGTAGGTATCATAGGCAACTAGAGTAGCGAGCCCAATTACATTGTGGGAGGCTGCAAGCTGGTAAAGAGATTCCTCCGGGGGTCGTGTGCTGCTCCACCAACTGTATTTGATTGCGACAGAGGTACCACCAAGCGTACCACGCCATACGCGAGTGCCACGAGTAACAATTCCAGGGGCGATGAAGAGAAGACGATTCATTAATGCTTTGCCTTCATACAGTGTGGATGGCGACATGCGCATCTTCCATGGGCGAGAATCATTGAGTGGAAAGCGGTTTTCAGGTGGGAGATGGTTGGTAATAATACTACTGACGTGAAACCCAGCCCCCTCCGGAGGCAACAACGGGATTGCATATAGGCAGCGAACAATAGTGCGTAATTGGGGACTAGTAGATTGATAATCAAACTCCATTGATCCTATAGCGCCTGCTCGGTCGAATCTCCAGAATCTGAGTTGTGGACCGGAACATGCTGTGATGATACCAAGGACTGCAGTGCGGAACGGTTGCGCAATGAAGACCTGTTCCGCATACCGGGCAAGTTGAGTGAAGGGCTGGGAGCCTTTTGACTGGTGCTCGCCAACCACTAGGATAGAGTCCCATGTTGGAGTTGCGCTGCTGCGCGTGGCATCATCATCCACCGAAAGAATAAAGTCGGGGCGTAATTCCCCATTGCGCGCACCGGTGGGAGCGGTGTCCTTGGTGCATTTCCACGTTGAGTGAACCGCAGCCAGGGTGGGATTATTCGCATTGTGGATTGCATTTGCCAGGCGGCAGAACCACTCGGGATATATGGCGTTTGTGTAGGCGGGGGGCCTGCAGGTGTACTGCCCTGTATCCCGATGGTATCGCACCCTGTCGGCAGGAGGCAAGGATCGTGTAATAGCCGCAAGAAGGAAGTCTGCCTCAGGGACATGAAGGTCCCAGGAGTCGCGGAGGAGAAAGTCTTCCAGAAAGGTGGCAGAGCAGTGTGTGGCCTGAACGAGTTCTGAGGCAATAAGGGGTGCGACGTGTTTTGCAGAGCGGTGGTGGCGCTTTGCAGAGCCGGCGTGGCCGCGGTCAAGTTCGAGGGACAGAGGGATGCTGACCGCTTTGCGCTTGCAAGGGGTGGAGGTTTGGAGCGCATGGACCGCCGGGAGAGGGGCTGAGGAGGCACGGGTTAGTTTCAAATCCGGGGGGGGGGTGTTTATGGAAAGAAACAGGCTAGGGGCACTGAGCAGGCACATACCGGAGTCCACGGGATCGTGCACGGTTGCAGGTGGAGTGAAAACTGAAGTATGACTGCCGGAGAGTGAAAATATGGGATCGGAGACATATTCATGCCCAGATACGGAGAGCGGGCTGCTTGCCATGAGGGCGGGAGATTTGGAGTCACCGCTGGATGGAGACGGCAACCAAGGAGTCAGATTACGCAAAGAAATCGGGGAGAATAACACACAGTGCGGGGGTTGTGTATGGGTATGGTAGAGCTTTGTAGAGCGTTGTAGAGCATCGTAGAGAGTAAGTTAAGTACTTCTTTGTGGTTGGGGATGTGGTGAGAGTATCGCGCCAACGTTTGATTATTTACGAGGTGAGAAAGTTAAGCGATGTGATGAAATGTCCCTTTGCCAAGTCTTATGCATGTAATGCAACGTGCATAAGACTTGGCATGATACTAGATAAGACTAAGGCCATGTCTTATTAGCGGGATGTTGTAAAGGCCAGACTATAAAGTACATTGCTACACAGCCGCTGCTGGAACTAATCGCTCTAACCGAGAGCGAGTGCGTGCAGCTAGGGGAGTCATGACCAGGGCACGCTCGCCATCGGCTATGGGCGGACATTAGGCGGCGGGACAGCAATAAATTGGAGTGAGGATGGGCGTGAGTAGTGCGAATTGGTAAATAATACCCCGAATAGGATTATGCTGGAGGCGTGTAATGTTCTGGGATACAAGATTGAGGAAACGCCGGTGAATACGGGGAGGCATAGGCAGAGGCATAGGCAAGAAGGTTTTGCCCTAAATCGCAACTTTTCTCCCCTCTAACATCCATCTCCTAGGTCATTCATCTTCTCCGGCTCGCTCCTCTTCCCCGCGCTCCTCCTCCGCTCGCAACACACCAACCCTCACTTCGGCACGCGCCTGCGCTTTCACCAGCAACCTTTCTCTTTGGCTTCTTCACCCCTCGCACCCCCATGCCCCAATCCACCCGCACCTCGGCCCCGTCATCAGCACGGTATTCACTAAAACCGCAAACCTCTCCCCAGCACCATTCAACTCGTACGGCTCGCACATCGAGGCAGGGTACATTTTCCCGCTTGTTGGGCTCGTGCAGCTCCCGTGGCTCAGTGGAGAGAAGTTCAAGAACTACTTGGCGAGGTATGAGAATATGGTTGGGATATTCTCCCTTGCAAGGGATGGGCGGTGGGGTGGAGGTGATCGTGATGGTGATGGTAATGAGAGAGAGAGGGAGAATACCGAGGGAAGAGTCACACTGGACCCTACCACCGGCGAGCCCATATTCAGCTACACATGCCACCCTTTCGATCGCGACTCGCTCATAGAAGGACTATTCGTTGCGGGGCAAGTCCTCCTCACCGCCGGTGCAAGCGAGATCGTATCAAGTATCCGCGGATTACCACCGTAACTCCACCCCAAGGGAGAGCCGAACACCACCACCACCACCACCACCACAGCGACGCCAAAAGATTGGCATCAATACCCCCACCCCCGCCTTCTTAGCATGGCAAAAATCCCTCCGCGCCCTCGCCAGCAAAGCCGACAACCTCCCCCTCGGCTCCGCACACCAAATGGGGTCAAACCGGATGTGCGGCGTCAGCTGGGAAAACGGACTCGTGGGAATCGGCCCTCATGGGAAGATATGGAGGGGTGGAGGGGTCGTGGATTCGGAGGGGAGAGTGTATGAGATGGAGGGAATGTATGTCGTAGATGCGAGTGTGTTGCCGGGAGTGGCCGAATAGGTAGCAAGCAGCTGAATGTGAGTTCAAAGGTGCAATACAGGTATGTTGAGGATTTCATAGGTACCGGCGCCTAGCCCGCAGGTATTCCGTACTTTTTGCCGCTAAGCACATTACGTTCTGACCTCTACGGTAGTGTCGCATGTTTCTATCGGGTGTTTTCTGTTGCATGCTTCCTGTCGTATACTTCCTGTCGCATCAATTGCGGCCTTGCCTTAGGATTTACTATAACGTCTACACCGCTCTTTTGCCCTTTAATTAGAAGATTACTAACACACTCTATATTATATTTTATTCATCTGTAATAAACCTAGAGATGCTGGTGCTTCTTGGGTATCAAGGTTGGTTAGGAGTTCTTCTTCTTCTTTGATTTCCTTTGTCGCTAATACTTCGTTGTATAGCCCACTTTTCCGTAGTTCTTGTTCTAGGTATTCTGTGTCGGACAGCGATTCTTTTGGTGTGACTGGGATCATGGTGGTATTTCCAATTCCCCGGAAGTTCTTGGAGAGTTGCTTGTTCTGACGGTTTATTTTCCTAGACCAGGATCGGTGTGTAGGCATATGCAGGGTCTTTGCAGGGGGTTCTTGTTGTTGCAACGGTAGGGCGGCCGCGGCTTTTGGGCTTGTGCTTTTTGAACGGCAGGGGTACTAGCGAGAGTTATTCACAACAATTTCACTATAGCCAGGGCGGAATACGTGTGTGCAGAAACAATCCGGCCGATTTCTTCACTATAGCCAATTTTTCACTACTGCAAGGTTCATTATAGCCAGGTTTGCCTGTATTCTACATTCAGAAGTTCTAGCTAGATTATCATCATTAAGCTACAATCTGTGCACCGAGATACCTAGCGCACCCAAGAACTCTAAATATAGGGGGGCGGTATATGAGAAGAGGGGGCGTTAATTGCCAATTTCTATAGTAGCAGCATAAGAATTCTCTATTTACTTCCAAATGTATGGCTGCCAGGGACTTGGAGAAATTTTTCTGTCATTCCCTAGGCTACTACCATTCATAAAGAGAATGAGATTTTGAGTACGTTCAGGATGGAGACAAATAAGATGTGTGCTAAACAAGGAGGTGGACAAAGAGAAGGAACGGAAAGTAAGACTTCTGTTGGCACCGTTGGGAGGGGCTATTATGCGTTCGGAAGGTAAAGGGAAATGCAGCTGCGTCACAATGTTGAGTTTTGCTATAGGGCTTCCAGAGTGTCTGACGCACTTGACACAAATTAGGTGCTTGCTGATAGAAAGTAGAAGATTGATGGATTAATGATTGATGGGAGGGTTGAGCAATTTAATTGAGTCGATGGATTAGTTGAGTGGAAGGTTCAGCGATTGGTGGATTGATTGAGTGGAGGATTGAGCAAGCGAAACTCTCTTATATACTTATACTTATCTTGTGTATAGAACAATAGAATTCTAATCTGCAATCTGCTTTCATACATATATATGTTCTGGTCCGTTCCCATACCGGTATAGACCGGGCCATACCGGTATGGACCGGATCCCGGAACGGACCAGAACATATACATACATACTCTGTACATGTGCTTGGAATCGGCATATAATATGCCATTCCACAACGGCCCTGCAATTCCGCAACTTTCCCAGAACATATATTAAGTATGTAAAAGATATATGCCACAAGTATATTCCCAACTTTGCAGAGCTCTCTAATTATGAGAAAAGTCAGTTTGTGACTTTGAGACAATAATATTGCTAGCGAACTAGCTTCCTCGAAAATGAATTTTTTTTATTTTATTATAAATTTGTTGTATGGCTAATCTTTGACTCAAAATTCAGTGTAAAACAAGTGGAATGCAAACAAAGATAGCACATTATTATAAATATAAAGGAGAAATTTCACCATCATATGAGAGGAGGGACATCAAAGTTTCACTTAATGAAATGTTAAATAAAGAGAAAAGTATACGGGGATGTATGCTTACTACGACAGTAGGCCACGCCCCACTTTACTCCAATAAAGAACACAATGGAAGGAAAGAAAAAGGAAAAATAGAAAAACACCCTACATTTCACGGCTTCCTAGACCTTAATCTACTTAGATGGCATATGAGTACTAAAATACATTCCGGAAAGCAAAATCAAAACCAGAGTGCCATTAGACACTCAAATATACCTGCGGCTAGTAAATTGGCACTAAACCTGCTAGCGTAGTCACTACTCCGTACCTCTTATGATCTAGTACCAACCATATGATATTGTGCCATATTTAATTAATTGGCACTAAACCTGCTAGCGTAGTCACTACCTTTTATGATCTAGTGCTAAGCAGACGATCTCATGCCTCAGTCTCTCAATTCACAGATGCCAGATTATACCAGTTATAGTATTTGCTCTAAACCGAGCTATCCCCATATTTGCTCCCAAGCGGAGCCATCCCCACATGGTCTTCCTACACCCCTTCTGAGGGCCGCCTCAGCAGAACCGTAATACACAAATGTCCACATCGCCGGAATTAGATTGTATAAACGGTACCGGATAACTACTGCCTAGTACCATCCATTACAATGGATGATCACAACACTATCAGAAAAGTAGTGTATGAGGAATTGCAGCTAAGCCTACCACAGCATGGCATGGCCTTTTGCTCATTAAACCACGCGCCACAACAGGACACGAAAATATCAACTGCTAGGTTGCATGTATGTAACTTGTATTTATCAGCTATCACCTTGTTATAATTCATTGTCACTCGCACTGTCATGTGGCATGCGTGCTGGAAGAACTGGAAGTTGATTATCAAGCCTGCCTTGCAAAATATTTCTAGTTAATATTTTCATTAAGCTACAAGAACTTCAGATAGTCTCAAATACATTTCCCAATAAGGCCTTGGAGTCAAGCTCGGGAATAGACGATAGGATATATGTAACTAAACTATAAATATATTATACGTTGTAGATTGATTGACCATCCATAAAATTACAAATCAAAAGAACCTCCACTCATTACATGCATTTCAAAACAACCATGAGCACAATCCCTAAATGCCACCAAGTCCGGAAATTACAAATCAAAAGAACTTCCACTCCATTACATGCATTTCAAAACAACTATGAGCATAATCCCCAAATGCCACCAAGTCCGGATGCCCTCCAAAGGCAGAGTGGTTTGGGAATTTTTTTAGACATGTGTCTGGTGGGCAGGTGCCGTTTGGGTAGGAGTATCAGGGGGGCAATAGAGGGGTGAGAAGTCCAGCTAGCATTGTAATCTGAGCTGCATGGTGTCCTGGATGGCAGGGCGGTACCCAGCGATGTCCAGTTATGAGTGGGGCGGCTAATTGTGGTATTGGTATTCCAGCTCACATTGTGGCCTGAATTGCGCAGTGTAATGGATGGCAAGGCAGTACTTAGTGCAGTCCAAACATGAGTGATACTCAATGGGTCGCTAATTGTGGTCAAGTTCATATTTTGGGAGTCCTGAAACTCAATGCTCAGTTGCGTTCTAGTCAACGGTGCCCAAGATCACTCACCGATAAAGATTGTGAGAATAAAACAAGGAGTCCGGCCTGTAATGCTTGAATTCAGAGAATAGTATTTATTCCTCGTTGGTCCACAAAGGGATGTACCGTTTTTAGACCCTTTTTGACTTTACCTATCAGACTCTTGTTGGTCCACAAAGGGATGTGCCATTTTTAGACCCTTTTTCACAGTTTAAGAATAGCCCTCATCTGGTGAAATGGGCTTTCTGTCACCTTCCCAAGGATTTCTTCTTTAAATTTCCTATTCCACTTTGTCTCCAGGAGCTTGAAGTCTGTCCTTGATTCCGAAACGTCCTAGGGTATGGGAAAATCAACCGGGTCATTTTGAGAAAACCCAATTTTGGAACCACAACAACTCAGGTAGTTACCCTGAGGTTGTGCTTAGCCCTTTTAAGCACAAACTACTCGAGGCTTGGCGTGGAGAGCAGTATACCTAACTAGGTAAAGATCGACTATACGCTGTTTCAGACCATGCCACCAAAGTTGTCCAAAAAGATTAAGCACCTCCAGCTCGAGCTGTTGGGAATATACTCGGTGAACATATAAACCATATAAGCGCATACATGTGCACTCATGTGCACTCATGTGAAGAAGAAGGGTATCATGTATATATATGTATGTACATTCTATTTTCCACCGAAAACAAGCAAGCAATACTATCATTCACATCTACTATTATTACTTGTGCACAACGCGAGATCCAAGGCCATGATAAGCAGCTAGTACGTGCTAAGGACTATATGCAAATACTCTTTAAACTTGGTACGCACAGTACCAGAGAATTCTTCTATTGCGCTTCGAGATGTAGTGGAACCTAGGGGTGAAACTGATTCAAATCAATACCACCATTATCTTCTGACCAACTGAAATTTTGGTACATTAAGATCAGGAATGTCATGGTATGCTGGTAATGTAAAGGTTTCAATTCAGTAATAATGGACTGGTCCGTTGCGGAATCCAGTCCATTCTCGTGCAGAGTACCGGTCCTTACCGGTATGGATCAGAACATATATATGCAAGCACAAAACAGAAGAACTTCTGTATTTATGAGGCTAGAACAGCTGAGGATCGTTGCAAAGTAGATAAATCTTGTTATGAAGGTTTTGCTAAATAGAAGGCAGCAAACCCGGAAGAAATACATACACGGAGGTGCGGCTGGTTCGCACTGCCCCTTCCTTCCCTCCCTTGGAATTTTCTCCTACTATTTCTAGGAAATATCTTTTTTTTTGCTACCGTATATGTGCGACGTGAGAAGGCTGCACTGTGATAGGCACAATATATGACCAGTACATGATATAAGCACTGTGATAGAAGGAATAACATCATACTGATAGATAAGTGAGCGTAGAATAAGGGAAACATGACTACCGTATTGGCGAGTTCAGGGTAAATACGGGGGTGGTAGATACGGCAAAATAAAGCGGCCATATGGCTAGGTGGTTGCGCGTCAAGCTGGGGAATGGGCTGATATACTATATATCTAGCAGATTGCACATTCAGCTGAGGAAGCAGTAAATATTGAATATATAGCGAGTTGAAAATCCAGCTAGGGAAGGGGTGAATATTGCCTAATCGAAGGCTCAATTGATGCGCAACCACCTAGCCATTGTCATTTATTTTTTCGTATCCACCACACCCGTGTTTACCCTGAACTCGCCAATACGGAAGTCATGTTTCCCTTATTCTATGCCCACTTATCTATCAGTATCATGTTATTCCTTCTATCACAGTGCTTATATTCTACATCACAGTTCTCATACTCTGCAGTCGGCATACATTGCGCCTATCATAGTGTAGCCAGCTCACGCCTAATTCCAAATGCACCCGCCTACCCCATCCATGCTATTCTGACTCCCCGCTGCCATAACCCTCATGGCCAATTATAGTACTTGGAATCAAAGTAGAAACCAACAATAAAAACCTTCTAAAAGCTGTGAAAGACTATAAAATACAATAAAAAACTAACAAAAACTAACAAAAACCATCATAAGCCCTCAAAGCGACCTCCAATAATACCGAACAAAGGAGAAGAGAACAATGTGACACAAATAAAGAGAGCCAAAGAGGTAATTCATCTCAAGAAATCACCACATAGCTTGGTTTTAACCTCGTCATAGCTGATAAATGCTAAATCTCGATATTTGTTAACTAGGTGGGGGTGGTGAGGCGTGCCGGCACCATTACGGGTAACGGTGAAGCGGCCTTGGGAAAATTTGGCTTTGTGTGTAGGCCCAAATGTTGTGTCCAGGTATATTTCGATTTGATTTCTTCTATCATCTGGCGAGTAGGGTGCGAAGGCCAAGTCAATCATCGCGGAACCAGTGTTGTGCTTATCAAAGGAGCTTAGAGATACTTGAATAAACGTCCGCCCAAGAATGAAATCGAAACGCGGATACTCGGGAAAGCCGCGGATCAACGACTTGCTATGGTGAGGCTCAGAGGCCAGCTCGCCCTTCTCCAGAAAGTAAAAGTGCTCAAACTTTATGTGTATCCGTTACCCTAGTCGCGGTCAGATTCGTTGCCTTGAATGCTATCCTATTCACACTATATCTCAAAAGCTGTCGGAATAGAACTTCCTCGAATTGGTCCCCACCAATTTGGCCGTCTATAATGGATGCGACTGTAATGTCACTGGGCAACGGGAGTGCTTTGTATACTCCTAGAAGAGCGTCCAATGCAGCTGGGCAGAGAGGCTTAAATACCACGGAATTTAGTCCCCTTTAAATCGGTATACTAACCCAGTGTCCATGAACTTCCAGTCAAAATTAACCAGATTACTGATATCTGACTGCCGTAGGAACATCACCGAAAGGGCTTTACGGTAATTCATATAGGAGAGGTCACTGAGCGTGTCGGTATAGTTTGTTGCCTCTCTTAGAAAATCGTTTTGTCGGCTTGCATGAAACCGGCTTATCGAGTCATCGACCTCATGTTCAGAAATATAGACGCCGGGCGACTTCGAGAGGTATATATCAAGATAGATGAGCTCCCGAGGAACACAGTTGGTGGTCCGCTTAACTTTTGGTGCGAAGTTGGGTCTCCCGAGGAAAGGATGAAGACGCAGCAGACTGTCAAAGGCATTATCTGGCATTGGACCAACAAATTCAACCCACCCTTGCATGCCATTTTTCAGGTATTTTCTCTCAAATGTTGCCTGTGCCGTACCAGTCAAGACTACACATGCCCCTCCAGCTCTCTCTCCCCAAAAGGTAAGGGACATCAGGGGATTCAACTGGCAACCGAGCAGGTGCAGGAGGATCATGCATAAATAGTGCACCATGCTCATCAATGACTAGGAGGGTTTTTCGAATTCAATTCTTTAGCAAATGACAAAATATTGTTGAGGCGCAGGAGACCGCAAGAGGCTTAGATGTGTCCTCATGATTCACTAATTTTGTCAGTTCCGCTGCAGTAAGGATGTCTTTGTTGACCGACAAAAAGTGGTGGCAAATCTCTCTTGAAGTCTCTTCCTCCGTTGCGGTGTTAAGTACGGAAAGAGTGCCAGATACGACTTGCCCACGCCCATCGGACCTGAAAGCACCCGCTTGATAGGACGTTGGTGATTTGCTGACAGCATCTCCACATTTCAACCATCTGCTGCGTAACAACGAAGGGGTTTTGAAGGTAGCCCTCTCTGAATCCTTTAGGACAGTCACCAAGATCTGACATGGTAATCAGGTGGCCGGGTTGAGCATTTTGCAGGACATTCAGGAACTTGGACCGTGGTTCGGGTACGAATGTGTTGCCAATTAGCATGTCAATTAAAAACTGCGGCAACTCTACGGATTGGCCACATGTTGCTGTATAATCTTTCCAGACCTCATCTAAGCGACGCCGTTTGGTTAGAGGTCCCTCCTCTAGAACTGTGGAGGGAAATTCTATGTAAGCACAGAAATATTGCGGACAGAGGTGACAGAAATCACGGGATTCGGGCCTCCCTTACCATTCCAGCGGGGAGTGTCAAGTCCTATAATCGCAGCTTGAGAGGGTCAGCATAAACTAACTGTTGTGGTAGGGGGTAGCTCACATTTTCGTTGTTTCAAAGTGTTAATAAGCAGTTCAATCCTGCTTGCTACACCAGCAGGGAGATTGTAGGGATTTTCGAAGAGGTCCTTCTTCGCTATTCTGAGGAAATCACGCCCACAGACCTGTTCCCTCTGGATAATCCCGATGTCATGGTCGGTGAGATAATACTCCCCCTGGTTGACCTTCAGGAATGCTAAGACATCATTTTGTTTCCATTTCTTGGGATTATTGTCAGCACCATTGGGGATCGTCACTGAATCGAGAGGTGGGCTTTCCATTGTGTCCACTGGGGTGAGTATTTCCAGGAGCTGTTGACTGCAGGATTGCTGGGGGTTGTTTCTGGGGGTTTCACCGTGTCAACAAGCGAGTGCAGTAAAAGTCGCTGAAGTATGCGAAACTATATAGTCGCTCAATACTAGAATCCCCGAAGTGATAGTGAAGTGTGGCAGAGTGATGGGGTGGTCTTCAGCGGTGGTCTTCAGCTAGTCTGGTTGCATGACCCCTCCGTGCAACCAGACTAGTCTTCAGCGGGGGTATTTTTTTCTCTGGCATGGATAGGTAGACGATACAAGACCGGGTTGCTTGGTAGGTAAGCGTCTTACCAATATGTTGTAGTCTGGTTGGCCAACCTAGTCTCATGCCAAGACTCTAGTCGATCGCATAGCTTCGCGAAGATGGCCAACCAGACTACCGCATCCACTGGCGAACAAGACTCCTTGTCAGTTTAGAGACATAGGTCGAGCTTATGCAGTAAGTGATATCGGAATCAGTTTGCGCGGTATACTTTTTCAAAAAAATCGAGTCTTGTAGATCAGTTTGCGCGGTATCATCCACCTATCTTTTGCGCTCGGATACCAAGTGCACTTTTCCCCAAAAAATGGACCGTTGTAGCGTGCTCCGTATCACTTACTGCATAAGCTCGACATATGTCAAGGAGTCTTGTTCGCCAGTGGATGCGGTACATACTTTTGTTGTAATATTTGCGGTGACGAAACTGGTGGGGGTAATAACTTGTGGATGCTACACCACATAAACTGCTACTTGGCATATTACCGCATTAGGTAGCTGGATAGTTTCAGTGGTGTAGTGGTGTAACTAAGCATCTGGTATAATTGATGTTAGGTTTCACTTACTTATTGCATCGCTTCACTTTTGCTGAGAACAAGCAAAATTCATACATACACAACCTAGCTACAACTGAGGTAATGTAGAAGGACTAGGTATGAGGTAACTGTGCTGCAGAATGGGTCACGTATGAATCACGTATTTGTAGAGAAAGATGTTCGCCTTAATGATTCTCTCCCTTCGTCCTCTCTGAGTCTCTCTTCTCTCCCTGCTGCTATATACTGATCATCATCACTAATACACATCCAATAATCCCTTATCCCTAGTATTGCCTATATAGGAACACCCCGTTCCTTCACCTCCCCTCAATGTGTGAGGGATATATCCTCCTCTAGTTCCCCGCCTTCCACTTGCGAGAACTAATATACTGATCTAAAGCACTCCAGCTCCCTACACATTTTTCTCAGTACCAGATAAGAAGTCGATTGCTTGGGTGGATATCCACTCTTCCAGTCCAACTTCCCAAGTGGCCCAGTAATCTTATGCATATTCCAATCCTAAAAGGTGTCGAGCTGTCTTTCATGTATGCATGCTGCAGCATGTTGACAAGTGGTTGGCAATTCATTATTTGCATGCAGCCTATTTTAGGCAACAGTTAGACTAGATTCATGATAGTATCTAGTAATTTGGAATGCGGAGAAACTTAAGTAGGCCCGACTCGCGCCTCTAACCCATACAACCATTTTTACTACGGTTTTGAGCACGCAACAAGCAGCTATATATTTTCCTATTACACATCGCAAAGTCTACGGATCTACTCGGCAGGTTAGGAGAACTGTGAGAATAATTAAAGGATGGCTGATCCACTGTCTGTCGCTGGTAGCATTGCAGGTTTACTGTCGCTTGCTGGACCGATTCTTGCGGAAGGTTATTCATATATTGCATCCGCTCGAGACAGTCCTAATGCATTAAAACAACTATTGAGCGAAACATCCAGCCTCCAAGCTGTCCTCGGTCAAATCGATGAACTTGTTCGTGAGAGCGCAACTAATACTACCGGTAGCGCTATGGTACAAACCCAGAGCTTGAGGCAAGGGACCTCCGAAGTGATTACGCCAGATACAATCAAGGCCGCCAGAGATCTACTCGAATCAGTGCAGTCATCGATCAAACGGTGTAAGCGAATTCCTGGACAAAGTGCAAAAAATATTGGGCGGGCTATTGTGTGGCCATTCAAAGAACGGGAGGTAAAGGAGAACCTGGATCGGTTTCAGCGACTTATCAATACCTTTGAGTTGGCATTGAGTATTGAGTCTAGGTGAGATTTTTATTCTACCTGTGTATTGCCCCTGCAACTAATATCACTCTCGGCTTCTAGTCACCTTGTGCATAATATCAATAAGAGGACTCTGGAAATGCAGGACGAGCAACAAGGTTGGCTAATTCTACCATTTGCTTAAGATTTTCATTTTGGCGAATCATTCCTTATGTGTAGGCTATCTGATCTATGACATTCCCCGAGGCTCAAAACCTACATTAAGGAGTCATGAGCACAGGTTATTTATTTCTTTAAAGAAAGTCATAAGTGCAGGTGGCTTGTGCGGGAGCAAGGGTACAGCTGCTAATGAGTTGCATGCATAATAGATGCCAAAAGGCAAAGGTTAATATCGGATAATGAGTTTAGGAGCAGTCAAGAAGGGCTCATGAGGGGTGTAAATGGTAGGCCAACCCTAGGCTACTTAAAGCTTGAGTATGTATGGCTAATTACCCATTTAAGATAATCTAATTCTAGGAACAGAGACTCTGGATATTGCAAAGGTTACCCACACGGCAGTTACAGGCAATTCACAGGCTATAATGAAGTTGGATATAGAAGCGAAACGTATGATATTCGTTTCTGTTTTTATTTGGAAGTCCATTGGGTGGGGTTCTTTATCATGCTGACAGCTGCATACAGAGGAACGGGTATACAAACTTTTAGAAATGTTATCCCCATTGGATCCCCCGGAATGGCATCAGGACCTACAGGCAAAGCGTTATAAGGATAGCGTTTTGTGGCTACATGAGTATGAGCGCTTCCATGTGTGGCAGGATACCAGTATACACACAGGAAACACAAGCAATCGTATTCTGCAATGTTATGGGATGCCAGGTGCTGGAAAGACTATCGTCAGGTTGGTTTAGGCTCACCCTGACACATCAAATATCGGTGTGCATTGGGCTAATGATAGTGCTTATGTAGCTCCATGGTGATTGATCATCTCTTGTCCCATTATGGCAAGCAACGAGTTGCATATATCTACTGTAACTATCGAGATAAAACAAACCAAAACCTACTCAATATTATGGGTAGCATCCTAAAGCAGCATTTAACTGTCACTACCAAGATTCCAGATCCAATTGTGGTCAAACTAGAGTCCCTCCAGAAAAATGGCAAAAAAGTCGTGTTTGAGGATATGACACAGATGTTGAAGTTTGTCATACCACAGACTGCTAGCCACTTTCTCTGCATCGATGCTCTGGATGAGCTAGATCCTGGGCCTCGCCTTGAACTACTCAAAGTGCTTCAAACTGAATTCGGAAGTACCCGGATTTTTCTTACAGGTCGACCTCATATAGCATCGGATGTTAGCCGTATTTTTCAAATCCCGTCGGTGGATTCAATACAAATTACCGCCAGCCTTATTAATTTACGAGCATACTTGAGTTATCAGATTGAGCGGGATCAGGAACTGAACCCAGACGATATGAATAAGCAGCTAAAAGAGGAGATTCTGGATGGGATTGTAAGCAAGGCACAAAGAATGTAAGTAGTCAAGCGTGTCCCTAGGTGTAATTAAGAAATATTGTGCGCTTCTATGTTATGATGTCTATGCCATGCATCCAGTATAGACTGCTAATTCTACTGATATAGGTTTTTGCTTCCTGCTTTGCATATCAGCATGGTGCTTGAACAGCCGACAATAGCCAAGAGACGAAAAGCACTAGCAACATTGCCCTCGCAACTTGATGATGCCTATACACGGATGGTTGACAGAATACGAAAATCGAGTTCCTTGAGTGACCTCGGCATGAGAGTGAATCGCCACTCCCTTTCAGCCTACACCTGGCTCCGGACCGACCGAGGGCCCCAGAAAGGTTGGCTATACAAGATAGGAAAGGCGGACTCGTGCATGTGCGATTGTGGACACCACTCGGAAAACGGACACCATATCAAATTCGAGTGCCCCATTTACCGCGAACAGAGACGGAGTCCAGGCAACATAAGAATGGGAGGACCTAGATCGTCCAATATGGATAAAAGAGGAGGGTGAGGAGGACTGGGACGCGGTGGAGGCCTTTTTCGGGTTTTTGTACAGGAAGCTCTTCGGGCGCCGCATCTAAGATTAACTCACAAGGCTCCGGGGGGGGAAATACACACTTTTACGCAGACCCCAGTCAGGCCCTCCGAGGTCATCGGGCACCAGCCGGTTAATGACAGCAGGGGGGTTTGCGTTTAACGAATTTCATAGTACTGTTTTCCTTACACAGTGTTCTGATTCACACAGTTTTGTTCTGATTCACACATTTTCGTGGTATACAATATTTGTATTTAGTCTTCTGCTTTCTGCGCGCGGCGGACCTGGCAGATTAACTTGCCTCGTTCTGAATCCACCCGGGTTTCCGGGTGGCTCCTCATAGTCCCCTTATTGGGATTGAAAAGGAGTACTGAGTATTTAAAAAAAAAAAAAAAAAAAAAATCGGCATGCGAGTTCTCATGTGGCTACACTTAGCCAGACGACCGCTGAAAGTAGGCGAGATACAGCATGCACTGGCCGTCGAGCGTGGTGATATTGCACTAGATGGTAACGCAATTCCCGCGCAAAAGCGGTTGCTAGACTGCTGCCTTGGACTGGTTCTGGTGGATGAGGAAACATCGACAATCCGGCTCGTGCATTATACATTGGAGGAATACTTCCGGAAGTATAGCAGCACCATTTTCCCTCATGGCTACAGAATCGCAGCCGAAATCTGCTTAACCTACCTTAATTTTAGTGAATTAAATGTCTGGGATATAAAGCAACAATCAGAGAGGTTTCTATTCTTGGAGTATGCCTCTTGTAATTGGGGGCACTATACGGCACTGACCCAAGATCGCAGTGGTGGGGATGTTGAAGGGATTGCAGTACTTGCAATGAAAGTACTCATGAGTAAGGGCGAGCAGTTGCCCCATATTGCTCTCCGGGTGCTATATCTTGACATCGGGATGCCCTTCGATTGGATACCTGACACTACCTAGACACCAAAACGGTCCAACATTCTTGGGTATCCATGCAGCGGCGCACTTTGGTTTGGTGACCTACATGTCTGTCTTGGGCAATGACCAAGGTTGGGATGTACAAGATTCAGCGGGCAGAAGCCCACTCTCATTCGCAGCATCGGCCGGACATTTGGCAGTTGTGCGGCTGCTTGTTGAACGGGCGGATGTGGATGCGGACTCAAAGGATGAGGAGGACCAGACACCACTATCACAGGCTGCACAACGAGGGCATGAGGCTGTGGTGCGGCTGCTGGTTGAGCGGGAGGATGTGGATGCGGACTCAAAGGATAAGAATGACCGGACACCACTAGCATGGGCTGCAGAACATGGGCATGAGGCTATTGTGCGGCTGCTAGTTGAGCGGGCGGATGTGGATGCGGACTCAAAGGATAAGAATGGCAGGACACCACTATCATGGGCCGCACAACGCGGGAATTTGGCTACTGTGTGGCTGCTTGTTGCGCGGGCGGATGTGGATACGGATTCGAAGGATGACAATGACCGGACACCACTATCCTGGGCTGCAGGACATGGGCGTGAGGCTACTGTGCGGGTGCTTGTTGAGCGGGCGGATGTGGATGCGGACTCTAAAGATCAAGGTGGCCGGACACCACTGTCATGGGCCGCCGCACAAAAATGGTATGGGGCTGTTACGCGGCTGCTAGTTGAGCGGGCGGATGTGGATGCGGACTCAAAGGATAAGAATGACCGGACACCACTATCATGGGCTGCAGAACATGGGCATGAAGCTAGTGTGCGGGTGCTTGTTGCGCGGTCGGATGTGGATGCGGACTCTAAAGATCAAGGTGGCCGGACACCACTATCATGGGCTGCAGAACATGGGCATGAAGCTAGTGTGCGGGTGCTTGTTGCGCGGTCGGATGTGGATGCGGACTCTAAAGATCAAGGTGGCCGGACACCACTATCATGGGCTGCAGAACATGGGCATGAAGCTAGTGTGCGGGTGCTTGTTGAGCGGGCGGATGTGGATGCGGACTCTAAAGATCAAGGTGGCCGGACACCACTATCATGGGCCGCACAACGAGGGCATTGGGCTATTGTGCGGCTGCTTGTTCAGCGGCGACTGTGGATGCAGACTCAAAGGATAAGAATGACCGGACACCACTATCATGGGCTGCAGAACACGGACATGAGGATATTGTGTAGCTGCTTGCTGAGCGACCGGATGTAGATGTGAGGTGCATGGATAAGGATGCCATCTAAGTAGATTAAGGTCTAGGAAGCCGTGTTGAGTGAGGTGTTTTTCTATTTTCCTTTTACTTTTCTTCCTTCCATTGTGTACTTATTGGAGTAAAGTAGGGCAGGGCGCGGCCTAACTAGTCGTTGGATAATCGATTCTCGCAGGCATATATCCCCATATACTTTTTTTTAATTCAACATTTCATAAAGAGAAACTATGATGTCCCTCCTCCCATTTGATAATGAACCTTTCCCCCCTATATCGTACCATCGTTGTTCGCACCCCACCCGTTTTACACAAAAAAACATACATTTTTGAGTTATTTTGTCAAAGATCAGCCATACAACCAATCCACGATAAAATACAAAATTCACTTTCAAGGAAATTAGTTCTCTAGCAATATTATTGTCTCAAAGTCAAAAACTGAATTTTCTCATATTATAGAGCTGTGCAAAATTGGGGGTAGTATACTTGTGACATGTACTTTTTATATATATATATCTGGGCCGTTGTGGAATTCAGCCAATTCCACAATGGCATATATGTGCACACTCCAAGCATATATATGAATCAATTATCTATATCAAATACTAGAATCTATATACATAATACAACAATATGGAAAAAATTACAAATATTGTGTACGAAAAGTACAACCAATTGCCAGGCATTACAAGACTGTTGAGCCTTATTCTTGACAAGAAGATGAGCGTGAACTGACTCTTCTGGCATAGCAATCCATAGTGCCTTGGATACCTCGAGCCTGAACTGCTTGTGCGATACAGAAGGATTATACATACGATACAACAGTATAGCTGTTCACAAGTGTCGTATCCAATAGCCAGTAAAAGGGTGGCTTGCAAACTTTTGACCAAAATATTAATTCCGTAACGGCCCAGTAACATATATATGGGAGTGAGTTTTGATATTTTTAGTTCTCTGTAGTGGCCTTAAGTAGCGAGCACAGCCGAGGTGGCATTTTGTTGACATCCTCCAACAGAGGACAATCTTTTCGCCATTTTTGCAGTGTTTTGCGAATCAAGGCTATATAGCAAAAACACAAAATCGAGGGTTTAGATCGCTTTATAACACCCGTCCTATTCAACATAACGAAACAGTCTTGCCGCAGGTTTTTTTTTTGTCATAGTTTCTGTAATTTTATTTTTTTAAGCGGGATAGTGTTAAATTGATCTAGGTGATCTCAGGTCTATACAAGTTTTTGCATTACCCTGATATCTCTCAGCATGTTTGGTACCTGAGGTTATATGGGACATATTATACTGGTAATATGTATGTATATATCATATGATATAGCCTTGAAGGCACCCTCTGGATATATATAATAAAACCCCCGACGACCTTCCCCACCTACACCCAATTACCTCCTCTAATTTACAGCCCGTTCACCCATCCATGCCCCTACCCCTGTTCCTCCTCCCACCACCCCTCCCCCTCCCACCTCCTACACATCCTTGCCCCTAGAACCTCCGTGACCCCCATAGCATCGAATTCACTCCGGCCGCCCCCGGCAACACACTTGTATCCACAACCCACATTCCCTTCACCCCATATACTCTCCCCTCCGGATTCACGACTCTTCACCCTCAGGGCCGATTCCCACGCCGGTGGAGTCCCCAGCTGGCGCCGCATATCCGGTTTGACCCCATTTGGTGTGCAGAGCCGAGGGGGAGGTTGTCGGGTTTGCTGGCGAGGGCGCGGTGGGAATTTTTGCCATGCTCGGAAGGCGGGGTATTGATTCGAATCTCTGGCGTCGTTGTGGTGATCGTCGTGGTGGTGGTGGTGGGCTCTCCCTTAGGTTGGAGATACGGCGGTAATCCGCGGATACTTAATACGATCTCGCTTGCACCGGCGGTGAAGAGGACTTGCCCTGCAATGAATAGTCCTTCTATGAGCGAGTCGCGATCGAAAGGGTGGCATGTGTAGCTGAATATGGGCTCGCCGGTGGTAGGGTACTTCTGCTGGTATTCTCCCTCTCTCTCACACTAACATCACCAGCACCAGTACCATCACCACCCCTCATTATTGCAAGGGAGAATATCCGAACCATATTGTCATACCTCGCCAAGTAGTTCTTGAAGTTCTCCCCGGTGAGCCACGGGAGCTGCACGAGCCCAACAAGTGGGAACATATACCCTGCCTCGATGTGCGAGCCGTACGAGTTGAATGGTGCTGGGGAGAGGTTTGCGGTTTCGGTGATGACCGTGCTGATGACGGGGCCGAGGTGCGGGTGGACTGGGGCGTGGGGGTGCGTGGGGGGAAGAAGCCAGAGAAAGGTTGCAGGTGAAGGCGCAGGCGCGTGCCGAAGTGAGGTTTGGTGTGTTGCGAGCGGAGGAGGAGCGCGGGGAAATAGAGCGAGCCGGAGGAGATGAATGACCTAGGAGATGGATGTTAGAGGGGAGAAAAGTTGCGATTTAGGGCAAAACCTTCTTGCCTATGCCTCTGCCTATGCCTCCCCGTATTCACCGGCGTTTCCTCAATCTTGTATCCCAGAACATCACACGCCTCCAGCTTAATCCTATTCGGGGTATTATTTACCAATTCGCACTACTCACGCCCATCCTCACTCCAATTTATTGCTGTCCGCCGCCAAATGTCCGCCCATAGCCGATGGCGAGCGTGCCCTCCGTGTTCACGGTCATGACTCCCCTAGCTGCACGCATTCGCTCTCGGTCATGACTAACTCCTCGTGAGGGACGTACTCGCCCTGCTCTACAACCAGCACCCGAACCCCCCTAGATGGAGCCCACTCGGTGATTTTCTTCACCACCCCCCCCTGCCTACGATGAGAATATCCGTGTCTAGAGCTGCATCAGGCAAGCTTAGATCTGAGAACACGTATCTGTGGAAGGACTCCCTTTTTTTCATGGTACCGCGGCGAGTCCGCGTCGGGGTTCGTCTGAATGTTATGCCAGCGTAGATTGTGGGGTTCTACCGAGGCGTAGCGTACTGGATAAGCCCAAAAGACGGATTTGAAGATGCGGTGGTAGGTAGTGAGGGGGGAGGCGCGCCACATTTGGAGGATGAAGGTGCGCGACGCGTGGAGAGGGAGAGGCGGGGGAAGGTGTCCAAGGTCCGGCAGAGTATGAGGGCGCCGACGCGGGTGCTGCGGGATTCAAATTCGTTAGTCTGTCAGAGATGGAATTCATATTTAAATTGAAAGATATCCAGTTGCATTCCGTTTTGTTTTGTTGGGGAGAAATAAAATACCAAAGTTAATCCATTAACCCGGGCTACAGTGCGCGCTGTTGAGATTCCTCTCCATGCTCCCCGCTGCGGCCATTCTGCGTCGCTCTTGTGGGGGAGGTCCTTTTGAGAGGGTGATGCGGAAGGAGTCGAGCTCGGCATGAAAATGTCTGCGATGGAGAGGAAGGTTTCTACGGTGGGTTGACGGCATGTTGGTTGTAAGAATAAGTAATACTGTCAGAGATGGAATTCATATTAGGGGTATTCAATGTTAAATTTTCGGCCGAAAATCCTGTCTCCCCCTCAAAATCCAGATAAAAAAATCGGATAAGGTTTGCTATTCACCACGTAAAGTGAATTGGAATCTGCGAACGAGCTAGTGTCTGCTATGCCGAATTGGGCTAGGTATCACGTTACACTTGGCACCTGCCATCAATTCTTGGCGACCTGCCGCTATAAAGCAGAGCCTCAAGACCTAATCCATCATACCTACCCCATCTAGTATTAGTGGTGGTCAATTCTTAAACTGGGTAATGGTATCCGTAACCCAATCCATTAACCCGGCTACAGCCTTCCCATGCACGCTGTACAGCATTCAACGTGAACCCCCCAGGTCAGGCATCGAGGTGATGTAAGGTTCTCCTGGATAAGAGGCCACATCGGTATAGGGGGCAACGAGAAGGCGGATCAAAGGGCATCCCCTAGGGCAGTCCACAGGCTCAGTCACACAGCTACGAAGTGCGCGCCGCCCTCCAAGGCTATCCGAGTCGTAGTTGGGAACCATCTGGAGAATGCAATTGCATTCATAGGTTACAGCGGGTTTCCCCATGCTTAGTCAGTGAAGTTCATACTGAGACTAGTCCCAAATAGGCCTTGCAGTGAATCACCTGGGTTTCCCGGTGGCTCATCATAGTCCATTGGGACAGAATGAGAAAAAAAATAAAATGTGATTGAATGCTGTGATTGGGGAGTGGAAGGTGTGGGAGTTGCCGTTCCGCGTATTGGCCGCTACCTAGTGAGAGCGTTGATGTGGCAAGAAGCCGATACAGTGCGGTCGATTGACGCCCATTGCGAGAGGCTCACAGCTTCCGCACCAAGTTATGTATTTGTGCATTAATCTTGACAATTGGCAAATTGGGCGCTACTGACAGTTGTTTTCCGATCCACCAATTGCGCACTGTCGCACTGTCTAACCGATTCACCAACCGTCAATTGAGCAGTCACCAAGATTGATGATTCGGTCAGAACACATAAGAAATAATATATACAACTTGCCTATCGAGTTATAATTTTCTTAGAAACCACAATGAACTGCTACATAAGTATCCAGTGCTATATATTGCTTTCATACGACATTCCTAGGCCCTCTTCCTGGCATGTAGTGGAGGCTTTGTATGATCAATGACAATTATAAATAAAGTTATAATGCAGATTATTAGAACTCAAACACTCGCATCTAGTCTATGACGAGAGACCACATCCCTAATTTCTTGTCAGCTCCCCTGTTCCCTCTAGCTACACATGGCACCCACTCAACCAAAAAAATACCCCGGTTTCTGGGTGGCTCCTCGTGGTCCCTGTAATGGGACCGTATAGGAGTAAAGAGTATATATTTTTCTTTAAAAAAAAATCACCAACAAAATAATAACACGTTACCTCTCCCTATCCCCCGCCTTCCACTTGCAGGAACTTATATACTGATCTAAAGCACTCCAGCTCCCTACACATTTCTCAGTACCAAATAAGGAGTAAGTGCTTAGGTGGATATCCACTTCTCCAGTCCAACTTCCCAAGTGGAGTAATCGTATTTGCATATTCCAATCGTAAAAGGCGTTGAGCTGTCTTTCATGTACAGCGTCTGGCAGTGCAGCCGGACAGGCAGTGCAACCGGACAGCTAACCTGGGTGGGCCACTATGATAGTTGGAACAAATGAAGAAAAGACGTAAATATTCAAGACATGTACACATATCTTACAGTGAGCGCAAGGTGTAAATAGAAGAAAATGAATAAATAATTTTAATAGTAGATGCAACATACAAGCTGAAGATATGCCGGTTAGCCAGGAAACTGAGGAACGTGAGCAAGGATTGCAAGAGGCTCTTTTCACTGCGAGAGAGACTTGACCATGTATAGCCAAGCGCAGTGAGTTAACCTTGTCAGGTTAGCTGTTCGGTTGCCGGTTGCACTGCCTGTCCGGTTCACTGCACTGCCAGACGCTGTGATCGAGACTAGACGCTGTATGCATCCTGCAGCATGGTTGGCAATCCATTATTTGCATGCCTATTCTAGGCAACAGATACATAGTATCTAGCCAACCAGACTAAGTATCTAGTAATTTGGAATGCGGAGAAACATAAGCACCCGGCTCGCGCCTTTAACCCATACAATCACTTTTACTACGGTTTTGAGAACGCAACAACCAGCTATATATATTCCTATTACACATCGCAAAGTCTGCGGATCTACTCGGCAGGTTAAGAGAACTGTGAGAATAATTAAGGGATGGCTGATCCACTGTCTATCGCTGCTAGTATTGCAGGTTTACTGTCGCTTGCTGGACCGATTCTTGCCGAAGGTTATACATATATTGCATCCGTTCGAAACAGTCCAAATGCGCTGAAGCAACTATTGAGCGAAATATCCAGACTCGAAGCTGTTCTTGGTCAAATCGATGAATTTACCCTCGGAAGTGCAACTAATACTAGCTCTATACAAACCCAGGGCTTGAAGCAGAGAATCTCCGAAGTGATTACGCCAGATACAATCAAGGCCGCCAGCGATCTACTCAAATCAGTGCACTCATCGATCAAACATTGTGAGCGAATTCCTGGACAAAGTGCAAAAAATATGGGGCGGGCTATTGTGTGGCCATTCAGAGAACGGGAGGTAAAAGAGAACCTGGATCGGTTTCAGCGACTTATCAATACCTTTGAGTTGGCATTGAGTATTGAGTCTAGGTGAGAGTTTTTATCCCACCTGTATATTGATCCTAGACCCCTGAAACTAATATTACTCTTGACCTCTAGTCACCTTTTGAGTAATATCAATAAGAGGACTCTGGAAATGCAGGACGAGCAACAAGGTTGGCTAATTCTACCATTTGCTTAAGATTTTC
>ML121594.1:111111-121980 GCA_003788615.2 Terfezia boudieri ATCC MYA-4762 | reverse complement strand
GTAGTCGTTCTTTTTATAAACGCAGGGTACGCAGACTGCGTGCATTGCGTGTCCTGCGTCTAATCGCAGGGACTCTTCTTGAGGCCCTCAAGAAGAGTTCCTGCGGTAACGAGTACGCGCGTGCGGACCCTGCGTTGCGATTACAGCCGGTGCGGCCTGCGTTGCCAATGACAGCGGCTGCGGACCCTGCGTTGCCATTTACCGCGGGTGCGGACCCTGCGTTGCCATTACACCGGGTGCGGACCCTGCCTTGCCATTACACCGGGTGCGGACCCTGCGTTATGATTAGATTGGGTGCGGGGACTACAGAGACATTCCACGTGTACGCAACGTCTATTAGAGTCAAGATATGGAAGGCAGGTATCGTGTGTCGATCCCTTATCGGCGGAATCTTATCGGCGGAGACTTATATGCGCGCTAACGTGGGACTTATATGCGCGCTAACGTGGGACTTATATGCGTATCACCTCAGACTGAACATAAGCCTTTAATATATGTATTTTCTTGGTCTGATCTCTTTCTCTATATATACACCTTATATGTATACGATTATGACGAAGCGAGGTTTTGAGCGAGGTTATGGACGAGGTTATGAGCGAGATTATGAGCGAGATTATGGACGAGATTATGAGCGAGATTATGAGCGAGGTTATGGACGAGGGTATGAGCGAGATTATGAGCGAGATTGTCATACCACAGACTGCTAGCCACTTTCTCTGCATCGATGCTCTGGATGAGCTAGATCCTGGGTCTCGCCTTGAACTACTCAAAGCGCTTCAAACTGACTTCGGAAGTACCCGGATTTTTCTTACAGGTCGACCTCATGTAGCATCGGATGTTAGCCGCATTCTTCAAATCCCGTCGGTGGATTCAATACAAATTACCCCCAACCTTATTGATTTACGAGCATACTTGAGTCACAAAATTGAGCTGGATCAGGAAATGAACCCAGACGACATGAATGAGCAGCTCAAAGAGGAGATTCTGCATGGGGTTATAAGTAAGGCGCAAGGAATGTAAGTAGTCAAATGTCCCCTTTTGAGTCGAGGCGTCCCCCTAGGTGTAATAAAGAAATCCATGTTATGATGTCTATGCCATGCATCCAGTATAGACTGCTAATTCTACTGATATAGGTTTTTGCTTCCTGCTTTGCATATCAGCATGGTGCTTGAACAGCCGACAATAGCCAAGAGACGAAAAGCTCTAGCAACATTGCCCTCGCAACTTGATGATGCCTATGCACGGATGGTTGACAGAATACGAAATTCGAGTTCCTTGAGTGACCTCGGCATGCGAGTTCTCATGTGGCTACACTTAGCCAGACGACCGCTGAAAGTAGGCGAGATGCAGCATGCACTGGCCGTCGAGCGTGGAGATACTGCACTAGATGAGAACGCAATTCCCGCGCAAAAGCGGTTGCTAGACTGCTGCCTTGGACTGGTTCTGGTAGATGAGGAAACATCGACAATCCGGCTCGTGCATTATACATTGGAGGAATACTTCCGGAAGCATGGCAGCACCGTTTTCCCTCATGGCCACAGAACTGCAGCTGAAATCTGCTTAACCTACCTTAATTTCAGGGAACTAACTGTCAAGTCTGAAACCAATCGATATATAAAGAGAAAATTAAAGAAGTTTCTATTCTTGGAGTATGCCTCTTGTAATTGGGGGCGCTATATGGCACTGACCCAAGATCGCAGTAGTGGGGATGTTGAAGGGATTGCAGTACTTGTAATGAAATTACTCTTTAGCAAGGGCGAGCGGTTGCCCCATATTGCTCTCCAGGTACTATATTTTAACATGTGGAAGCCCTGGGCGTTGACATACGACATTGAAGACCGAGACAGTCTAAAATTCTTCGGTGTCCATGCAGCAGCGCACTTTGGTTTGTTGACCTACATGTCTGCCTTGGGCAATGACCAAGGTTGGGATATACAAAATTCAAAGGGCAGAAGCCCACTCTCATTCGCAGCATCGGCCGGACATTTGGCTGTTGTGCGGCTGCTTGCTGAGCGGCCGGATGTGGATGCGGACTCAAAGGATGGGGATGACAGGACACCACTATCATGGGCTGTAGAACAAGGGCATGAGGCTATTGTGCGGCTGCTTGTTGAGCGGGCGGATGTGGATGCGGACTCAAAGAATAAGGAGGGCAGGACACCACTATCATGGGCCGCACAAGGAGGGCATGAGGCTGTTGTGCGGCTGCTTGTTGAGCGGGCGGATGTGGATGCGGACTCAAAGAATACGTACGGCATGACTCCACTATCATATGCAGCATTAAGAGGGCATGAGGCTGTTGTGCGGCTGCTTGTTGAGCGGGCGGATGTGGATGCGGACTCAAAGGATACGGATGGCAGGACACCACTATTATTGGCCGCGCAACAAGGGCATGAGGCTATTGTGCGGCTGCTTGTTGAGCGGGCGGATGTGGATGCGGACTCAAAGGATAAGGATGGCAGGACACCACTATCATGGGCCGCACAACAAGGGCATGAGGCTATTGTGCGGCTGCTTGTTGAGCGGGCGGATGTGGATGCGGACTCAAAGGATACGGATGGCAGGACACCACTATCATGGGCCGCAGAAGAAGGGCATGAGGCTATTGTGCGGCTGCTTGTTGAGCGGGCGGATGTGAATGCAAACTCAAAGGATAAGGATGGCAGGACACCACTATCATGGGCCGACATCAGGAGGGCATGAGGCTGTTGTGCGGCTGCTTGTTGAGCGGGCGGATGTGGATGCGGACTCAAAGGAATACGTATGGCAGGACACCACTATCATGGGCCGCAGAAGAAGGGCATGAGGATGTTGTGCGGCTGCTTGTTGAGCGAGCGGATGTGGATGCAGACTCAAAGAATACGAATGGCAAGACACCACTATCATGGGCCGCAAAACAAGGGCATGAGGCTATTGTGCGGCTGCTTGTTGAGCGGGCGGATGTGGATGTAGACTCAAAGGATAAGGATGGCAGGACACCACTATCATGGGCCGCGGAACGAGGGCATGAGGCTGTTGTGCGGCTGCTTGTTGAGCGGGCGGATGTGGATGTGGACTTAAAGGATACGGATGGCAGGACACCACTATCATGGGCAGCATGAAGAGGGCATGAGGCTGTTGTGCGGCTGCTTGTTGAGCGGGCGGATGTGGATGCAGACTCAAAGGATTCGTATGGCAGGACACCACTATCATGGGCGGCAGAAGAAGGGCATGAGGCTGTTGTGCGGCTGCTTGTTGAGCGAGCGGATGTGGATGCGGACTCAAAGAATACGGATGGCAGGACACCACTATCATGGGCGGCAGGAGAAGGGCATGAGGCTGTTGTGCGGCTGCTTGTTGAGCGGGCGGATGTGGATGCGAACTCAAAGGATACGTATGGCAGGACACCACTATCATGGGCGGCAGAACAAGGGCATGAGGCTGTTGTGCGGCTGCTTGTTGAGCGGGCGGATGTGGATGCGGACTCAAAGGATAAGGATGGCAGGACACCACTATCATATGCAGCCTCAGGAGGGTTCCCATGGCATGAGGCTGTTGTACGGCTGCTTGTTGAGCGGGCGGATGTGGATACGGATTCGAAGGATAAGAATGGCCGGACACCACTATCATGGGCGGCAGAACAAGGGCATGAGGTTGTTGTACGGCTGCTTGTTGAGCGGGCGGATGGGGATGCGGACTCAAAGGATGGGGATGACAGGACACCACTATCATGGGCTGCAGAACACGGACATGAGGCTGTTGTGCGGCTGCTTGTTGTGCGGGAAGATGTGGATGCGAACTCAAAGGATAAGAATGACTGGACACCACTATCATGGGCCGCACAGCGTGGGCATTGGGCTATTGTGCGGCTGCTTGTTCAGCGGCTGATGTGGATGCAGACTCAAAGGATAAGAATGACCGGACACCACTGTCATGAGCTGCAGAACACGGACATGAGGATATTGTGTAGCTGCTTGCTGAGCGACCGGATGTCGATGTGAGGTTGGCCAAACGGCGTTAACACGAGCGGCGCAGCCTGGGTACGGATTTACAAGGGTACAACGACTTTTGCGCGTACATTTAGGTCGGAAGGTGCGAAGGATCAAGATTTCTAGCCGCAGGTATATTGAGGTCTAATGGCACTCTGGTTTTGATTTTGCTTTTCATCATTCCCGGAATGTATATAAGTACTCATATGCCACCTAAGTAGATTAAGGTCTAGGAAGCCGTGAAGAGTAGGATGTTTTTCTATTTTTCCTTTTTCTTTCCTTCCATTGTGTTCTTTATTGATGTAAAGTGGGGCAAGGTGTGGCCTACCGTCGTAGTAAGCATACATCCCCGTATACTTTTCTCTTTATTTAACATTTCATTAAGTGAAACTTTGATGTCCCTCCTCTCATATGATGGTGAAATTTCTCCTTTATATTTATAATAATGTGCTGTCTTTGTTTGCATTCCACTTGTTTTACACTAAATTTTGAATTATATTGTCAAAGATCAGCCATACAACAAATTTACAATAAAATAAGAAAATTCATTTCCAACGCTAGCAATATTATTGTCTTAAAGTCACAAACTGAATTTTCTCATAATTAGAGAGCTCTGCAAAGTTGGGAATATACTTGTGGCATGTACCTTTTACATACTTAATATATGTTCTGGGCAAGTTGCGGAATTGCAGGGCCGTTCTGGAATGGCATATTATATGCCGATTCCAAGCATATGTACAGAGTATGTATGTATGTATGTATGAAAGCAGATTGCAGATTAGAATTCTATTGTTTTATGCACAAGATAAAGTATAAGTATATAAGAGAGTATCGCTTGCTCAAACGTCCACTCAATCAATCCACCAATCGCTGAACCTTCCACTCAACTAATCCATCCTCTCAATTAATATCCATCACTCAATTGCTCAACCCTCCCATCAATCAATCCATCAACCTTCTACTTTCTATCAGCAAGCACATAATTTGCGTCAAGTGCGTCAGACACTCTGGAAGCCCTATAGCAAACTCAACGTTGTGACGCAGCTGCATTTCCCGTTACTTTCCGAACGCATAATAGCCCCTCCCAACGGGGCCAACAGAAGTCTTACTTTCCGTTCCTTCTCTTTGTCCACCTCCTTGTTTAGCACACATCTTATTTGTCTCCATCCTGAACGTACTCAAAATCTCATTCTCTTTATAAATGGTAGTAGCCTGGGGAATGACAGAAAAATTTCTCCAAGTCCCTGGAGGCCATACATTTGGAAGTAAATAGAGAATTCTTATGCTGCTACTATAGAAATTGGCATTTAACGCCCCCTCTTCTCATATACCGCCCCCCTTATATTTAGAGTTCTTGGGTGCGCTAGGTATCTCGGTGCACAGCTTGTAGCTTAATGATGATAATCTAGCTAGAACTTCTGACTGTAGAATAGTAGAGCATATAGCCTCTAAATATAGTGGGGTGTTATGTGAGAAGAGGGGCGTTAAGGGAACCATGTAGCTTGCATGGTCTTAGATCCAGCTTGTGCTATCCCACGACATCAGATTTGAGCTCCTCCAGCTATTGGCACAATCTAAAATAGCCGTACGTGGTAAACGTAAACCTGAGATTGATGGGTCATTATATTGACGATTGTGTTAGTCATGGTGAGCCAATTCTGTCAGTCAGGGTAGGTAATGATAGGTTTATTACAGATGAATAAAATATAATATAGTGTGTTAGTAATCTTCTGATTAAAGGGCAAAAGAGTAGTGTTATAGTAAATCCTAACGCAAGGCCGCAATTGATGCGACAGGAAGTATACGACAGGAAGCATGCAACAGAAAACATCCGATAGAAACATGGAACACTACCGTAGAGGTCAGAACGTAATGTGCTTAGCGACAAAAAGTACGGAATATCTGCGGGCTAGGCGCCGGTACCTATGAAATCATCAACATACCTGTATTGCACCTTTGAACTCACATTCAGCTGCTTGCTACCTATTCGGCCACTCCCGGCAACACACTCGCATCTACGACATACATTCCCTCCACCCCATACACTCTCCCCTCCGAATCCACGACCCTTCCATCCCTCCATATCTTCCTATCAGGGCCGATTCCCACGAGTCCCCGTTTTCCCAGCTGACGCCGCACATCCGGTTTGACCCCATTTGGTGTGCGGAGCCGAGGGGGAGCTTGTCGGCTTTGCTGGCGAGGGCGCGGAGGGATTTTTGCCATTCTCGGAAGGCGGGAGGGGGGGTGTTGATGCCAATCTTTGGCATCGCTGTGGTGGTGGTGGTGTTGGGGTCTCCCTTGGAGTGGAGATACGGTGGTAATCCGCGGATACTTGATACAATCTCGCTTGCACCGGTGAGGAGGACTTGCCCCGCAACGAATAGTCCTTCTATGAGCGAGTCGCGATCGAAAGGGTGGCAGGTGTAGCTGAATATGGGCTTGCCGGTGGTAGTGTCCAGTGCGACTCTCCCCCGGTATTCTACCTCCCTCTCACTAACATCACCATCACTATCTCACTACCATCACTATCACCATTACCACCACCTCATCGCACATCACTTGCAAGGGAGAATATCTGAACCATATTCTCATACCTCGCCATGTACATAGTTCTTGAACTTCTCCCCACTGAGCCACGGGAGCTGCACGAGCCCAACAAGCGGGAACATGTACCCTGCTTCGATGCACGAGCAGCACGAGCCGTACGAGTTGAATGGTGCTGGGGAGAGGTTTGCGGTTTCAGTAATGACCGTGCTGATGACGGGGCCGAGGTGCGGGTGGATTGGGGCGTGGGGGCGTGGGGCGTGGGGGGTGAAGCAGCTAAAGAGAAAGGTTGCTGGTGAGGCGCAGGGCGTGACGAAGTGAGGGTTGGTGTGTTGCGAGCGGAGGAGGCCTAGGCGTTGTCCTCTCCTTGGTGTTCTTGGCACAAATCGCACAAAAGTTCTCTACATAAGTAGGTTTGCATTTAAATATTAGCCCAGAAACACATTTATCTATCGATTTCAACGGAAAAGCTACTTAGTCTGGTTGCGGAAAAGCTATGGTTGGAAAAAAAGAAAAAAAAGAAAAAGGGCCTTGCAAAGAAAAACTTTTTTTCCGGCCGAAAGTCTTAACTTTGAATACCTATTGCTTGCCAAGTTAGTATAGTTTAAATGTCTTTCCTGTCCGCTCTGTTTGTGATCACATCATACAGTGTTGCTTTTTGAAATACAGTAGATTTTATCTACTATGCCACTCGTATGTTGTAAAGGACCACAGGCCTATAGATTTTTATATGAAGCTCAAACCCTATCCAAAATACCGCTGAGTGCAATACGCAAATATGTACGAGGGGCGCTTTTGGCCATTTTGGGTGTGCATATTATAGAGACCTTCCGAAATCCCTCCAGAGGGCGAGAGGCCCCTGCAACAACGCCAAGAGTGGCGTACCACAACTCTAGAGCGCCAGCGAGCTACAGAAAAAAGTGAATGCCGCTACAGAACTTCAGCCTGTATTTCCGCAACAACCACGCATCGGAAACGACCCCAGATAGCTCCAATAAATCCTCAAAGGTATTAGATGAGTTCACAGAGTGATTCCCAAGCAAGCAGTGGGGAAGCGGGGCAAGCGCCGAGCTCAACGCAATCGCAATCTGTCGGTGCTGATGCGACACCGGTTCCAGAGCGAAAAACCACACAGAAGTGGCAGCCCTGGTCTACACGTGCTGATTAATTCCATAGCTTTAGAATATTTCGGAAGGTCTTCTTACTCCTCCCCTGATCCCAGTCAGCGCCACGCCCTCTGGAGGGATTTCGGAAGGTCTCTATAGTTGCAGTTATTGCGGGCATAGACTGTACGGTACAATCTGTAGGAGAAAGTCTTCACACACCCGGGCACCTATTTATACATCGATTGCACTGCGGTATATCTCACCAGATGAGCGGGCCAAGAAGGCTCATTCCAACCTGTATACACTATAATTAAGAGTGTTCGGGGCTGATTCCCCACCCTATAGATAGAACTCATGATTAATCATGAACTGACTTGGGTGGCAACCAGGATGTACATAAGGTTCTCCTAGAGGCTACATCGGTATAGGTGGCAACGAGAAGGCGGATCAAAGGGCATTCCCTAGGGGGCTCAGAACACACAGCTACGAAGTGCGCGTCGCCCTCCAAGGCTATCCGCAAGGGGGAGTGGTTGGTCGTAGTTGGAAACCATCTGGAGAATGCAATTGCATTCGTAGGTTACAGCCAAGGAGCGGGTTTCCCCGTGCTTAGCCAGTGGAGTTCATACTGCGACTAGTCCCAAATGGCCTTGCAGTGAATTCACCTGGGTTCCCGGGTGGCTCATCATGGTCCATTGGGACATAATATGAGTTGAAAAAAAAAACATGTGACCGAATGCTGTGATTGGGGAGTGGAAGGCGTGGGAGTTATCATTCCGCATATTGGCCGCTACCATACCACTGCTGGGTGGGAGGAGAACGTTGATGTGGCAAGAAGCCGATCAGTGCGGTCGATTGACGCCCATTGCGAGGCTGTCCCGAGAGGCTCACAGCTTCCGCACCAAGTTATGTATTTGTGCATTAATCTTGACAATTGGCAAATTGGGCGCTACTGACAGTTGTTTTCCGATCCACTAATTGCGCACTATCGCACTGTCTAACCGATTCACCAACCGTCAATTGAGCAGTCACCAAGATTGATGATTCGGTCAGAACACATAAGAAATAATATATACAACTTGCCTATCGAGTTATAATTTTCTTAGAAACCACAATGAACTGCTACATAAGTATCCAGTGCTATATATTGCTTTCATACGACATTCCTAGGCCCTCTTCCTGGCATGTAGTGGAGGCTTTGTATGATCAATGACAATTATAAATAAAGTTATAATGTAGATTATTAGAACTCAAACACTCGCATCTAGTCTATGACGAGAGACCACATCCCTAATTTCTCGTCAGCTCCCCTGTTCCCTCTAGCTACTTATGTACACATGGCACCCACTCTACCAACAAAATACCCCGGTTTCTGGGTGGCTCCTCGTGGTCCCTGTAATGGGACCGTATAGGAGTAAAGAGTATATATTTTTCTTTAAAAAGAAAAACACCAACAAAATAATAACACGTTACCTCTCCCTATCCCTCGCCTTCCACTTGCAGGAACTTATATACTGATCTAAAGCACTCCAGCTCCCTACACATTTCTCAGTACCAAATAAGGAGTAAGCGATTGCTTAGGTGGATATCCACTCTTCCAGTCCAACTTCCCAAGTAGCCCAGTAATCTTATTTGCATATTCCACTCGTAAAAGGCGTTGAGCTGTCTTTCATGTACAGCGTCAGGCAGTGCAACCGGACAGCTAACCTGGGTGGGCTACTATGATAGTTGGAACAAATGAAGAAAAGACGTAAATATTCAAGACATGTACACGTATCTTACAGTGAGCGCAAGGTGTAAATAGAAGAAAATGAATGAATAATTTTACGGTTAGGAATGAGCAACGATTGCAAGAGGCTCTTTTCACTGCGAGAGACTTGACCATGTATAGCCAAGCGCAGTGAGTTAACCTTGTCAGGTTAGCTGTTCGGTTGCCGGTTGCACTGCCTGTCCGGTTGCACTGCACTGCGCTGTATGCATCCTGCAGCGTTGGCAATCCATTATTTGCATGCCTATTCTAGGCAACAGATACATAGTATCTAGTAATTTGGAATGCGGAGAAACATAAGCGGCTCGCGCCTTTAACCCATACAATCACTTTTACTACGGTTTTGAGAACGCAACAACCAGCTATATATATTCCTATTACACATCGCAAAGTCTGCGGATCTACTCGGCAGGTTAAGAGAACTGTGAGAATAATTAAGGGATGGCTGATCCACTGTCTATCGCTGCTAGTATTGCAGGTTTACTGTCGCTTGCTGGACCGATTCTTGCCGAAGGTTATACATATATTGCATCCGTTCGAAACAGTCCAAATGCGCTGAAGCAACTATTGAGCGAAATATCCAGACTCGAAGCTGTCCTTGGTCAAATCGATGAACTTGCCCTCGAAAGCGCAACTAATACTAGCTCTATACAAACCCAGGGCTCGAAGCGGAGGATCTCCGAAGTGATTACGCCAGATACAATCAAGGCCGCCAGCGATCTACTCAAATCAGTGCACTCATCGATCAAACATTGTGAGCGAATTCCTGGACAAAGTGCAAAAAATATGGGGCGGGCTATTGTGTGGCCATTCAAAGAACGGGAGGTAAAAGAGAACCTGGATCGGTTTCAGCGACTTATCAATACCTTTGAGTTGGCATTGAGTATTGAGTCTAGGTGAGAGTTTTATCCCACGTATATTGATCCTAGACCCCTGAAACTAATATTACTCTTGACCTCTAGTCACCTTTTGAGTAATATCAATAAGAGGACTCTGGAAATGCAGGACGAGCAACAAGGTTGGCTAATTCTACCATTTGCTTAAGATTTTCATTTTGGCGAATCATTCCTTATGTGTAGGCTATCTGATCTATGACATTCCCCGAGGCTCAAAGCCTACATTAAGGAGTCATGAGCGCAGGTTATTTATTTCTTTAAAGAAAGTCATAAGCGCAGGTGGCTTGTGCGGGAGCAAGGGTACAGCTGCTAATGAGTTGCACGCATAATAGATGCCAAAATGCAAAGGTTAGTATCGGATAATGAGTTTAGGAGCAGTCAAGAAGGGCTCATGAGGGGTGTAAATGGTAGGCTAACCCTAGGCTACTTAAAGCTTGAGTATGTATAGCTAATTACCCATTTAAGATAATCTAATTCTAGGAACAGAGACTCTGGATATTGCAAAGGTTACCCACACGGCAGTTACAGGCAATTCAAAGGCTATAATGAAGTTGGATATAGAAGCGAAACGTATGATATTCGTTTCTGTT
>ML121594.1:81963-110209 GCA_003788615.2 Terfezia boudieri ATCC MYA-4762 | reverse complement strand
CTTCCGATCTCCTTTTGAGTCGAGGCGTCCCCCTAGGTGTAATAAAGAAATCCATGTTATGATGTCTATGCCATGCATCCAGTATAGACTGCTAATTCTACTGATATAGGTTTTTGCTTCCTGCTTTGCATATCAGCATGGTGCTTGAACAGCCGACAATAGCCAAGAGACGAAAAGTTCTAGCAACATTGCCCTCGCAACTTGATGATGCCTATGCACGGATGGTTGACAGAATACGAAATTCGAGTTCCTTGAGTGACCTCGGCATGCGAGTTCTCATGTGGCTACACTTAGCCAGACGACCGCTGAAAGTAGGCGAGATGCAGCATGCACTGGCCGTCGAGCGTGGAGATACTGCACTAGATGAGAACGCAATTCCCGCGCAAAAGCGGTTGCTAGACTGCTGCCTTGGACTGGTTCTGGTAGATGAGGAAACATCGACAATCCGGCTCGTGCATTATACATTGGAGGAATACTTCCGGAAGCATGGCAGCACCGTTTTCCCTCATGGCCACAGAACTGCAGCTGAAATCTGCTTAACCTACCTTAATTTCAGGGAACTAACTGTCAAGTCTGAAACCAATCGATATATAAAGAGAAAATTAAAGAAGTTTCTATTCTTGGAGTATGCCTCTTGTAATTGGGGGCGCTATATGGCACTGACCCAAGATCGCAGTAGTGGGGATGTTGAAGGGATTGCAGTACTTGTAATGAAATTACTCTTTAGCAAGGGCGAGCGGTTGCCCCATATTGCTCTCCAGGTACTATATTTTAACATGTGGAAGCCCTGGGCGTTGACATACGACATTGAAGACCGAGACAGTCTAAAATTCTTCGGTGTCCATGCAGCAGCGCACTTTGGTTTGTTGACCTACATGTCTGCCTTGGGCAATGACCAAGGTTGGGATATACAAAATTCAAAGGGCAGAAACCCACTCTCATTCGCAGCATCGGCCGGACATTTGGCTGTTGTGCGGCTGCTTGCTGAGCGGCCGGATGTGGATGCGGACTCAAAGGATAAGGAGGGCTGGACACCACTAACATGGGCCGCACATCGAGGGCATGAGGCTGTTGTGCGGCTGCTTGTTGAGCGAGCGGATGTGGATGCTAATTGCAAAAATAAGGATGGCAGGACACCACTCTCATGGGCCGCAGAAGGAGGGCATGAGGCTATTGTGCGGCTGCTGGTTGAGCGGGCGGATGTGGATGCGGACTCAAAGAATACGTACGGCACGACGCCACTATCATATGCAGCATCAAGAGGGCATGAGGCTGTTGTGCGGCTGCTTGTTGAGCGGGCGGATGTGGATGCGAACTCAAAAGATAAGGATGGCAGGACACCACTATCATTGGCCGCGCAACAAGGGCATGAGGCTATTGTGCGGCTGCTTGTTGAGCGGGCGGATGTGGATGCGAACTCAAAGATAAGGATGGCAGGACACCACTATCATTGGCCGCACAACAAGGGCATGAGGCTATTGTGCGGCTGCTTGTTGAGCGGGCGGATGTGGATGCGAACTTAAAGGATAAGGATGGCAGGACACCACTCTCATGGGCCGCAGCAAGAGGGCATGAGGCTATTGTGCGGCTGCTTGTTGAGCGGGCGGATGTGGATGCAAACTCAAAGGATAAGGATGGCAGGACACCACTCTCATGGGCCGCACAAGAGGGCATGAGGCTATTGTGCGGCTGCTTGTTGAGCGGGCGGATGTGGATGCAAACTCAAAGGATAAGGATGGCAGGACACCACTCTCATGGGCCGCAGAAGAAGGGCATGAGGCTGTTGTGCGGTTGCTTGTTAAGCGGGCGGATGTGGATGCAAACTCAAAAGATAAGGATGGCAGGACACCACTATCATGGGCCGCGCAACAAGGGCATGAGGCTATTGTGCGGCTGCTTGTTGAGCGGGCGGATGTGGATGCGAACTTAAAAGATAAGGATGGCAGGACACCACTATCATGGGCCGCACAACAAGGGCATGAGGCTATTGTGCGGCTGCTTGTTGAGCGGGCGGATGTGGATGCGAACTTAAAGGATAAGGATGGCAGGACACCACTCTCATGGGCCGCATCAAGAGGGCATGAGGCTATTGTGCGGCTGCTTGTTGAGCGGGCGGATGTGAATGTAAACTTAAAGGATTGGTATGGCAGGACACCACTCTCATGGGCCGCAGAAGAAGGGCATGAGGCTGTTGTGCGGTTGCTTGTTAAGCGGGCGGATGTGGATGCAAACTCAAAAGATAAGGATGGCAGGACACCACTCTCATGGGCCGCACAACAAGGGCATGAGGCTATTGTGCGGCTGCTTGTTGAGCGGGCGGATGTGAATGTAAACTTAAAGGATTGGGGTGGCAGGACACCACTCTCATGGGCCGCACAACAAGGGCATGAGGCTGTTGTGCGGCTGCTTGCTGAGCGACCTGATGTAGATATGAGATCCATGCATAAGGATGGCCAAACGGCGTTAACGTGAGCGGCACGGCCTGGGTACGGAAGCAGCACAGGTACATCGAGGATCAAGGGCACTTTGGTTTTAATTTTGCTTTTTATCATTCCGTATCTAAGTACTCATGTGCAATCTAATTCGATTAAGGTCTAGGAAGCCGTGTTGAGTGGGGTGTTTTTCTATTTTTCCTTTTACTTTTCTTTCCTTCCATTGTGTACTTATTGGTAAAGTGGGGCAGGGCGAGGCCTAGTAGCTGGATAATCGATTCTCATAAGCATATATCCCCATATACTTTTCTTTTTATTTAACATTTATAAAATCAAACTATTGATGTTCCTCCTCCCATATGTTGGTGAACTTTCTCCCCTATATCCACAATAACGTTGTTCGCACCCCACCCGTTTTCTACCAACACCATCCATTTTTGAATTATATTGTCAAAGATCAGCCATACAACCAATCCACCATAAAATATAAAGATCATTTTCAAGGAAGCTAGTTCTCTAGCAATATTATTGTCTCAAATCAAATTTTTTCATTATTATAGAGCTCTGCAAAGTTGGGGGTATACTGGTTATGTACTCTTTTCCGTATGTACGTACATGTACATACATATAAAATTTGTATGAGAACGTAGAAATCTGTACAAGTGAAAATTCTGTGCTGTGGTTTTTTGATATTTCTATTGGTAAACATATTCAGAAAAAAATACTTTATATATGGGGAGTGAGTTTTGATAGATTTAGTTCTCTGTAGTGGTCTTACGTAGCGAGCACAGCTAAGGCGGAGTTTTTATTGTCATTTCCTAAAAGAGGGCGATCTCTTGCGCCTTTTAGGGGGTGTTTTGCCGTTGATATGATGGCCTAGAACTATATAGCAAAAACACGAAAAAAAAGAATTTAGACTCCTCCTAGGGAAACAACGTTGGCAAAAGTTTTTTATTTTATTTTATTTTTTATACTTTTTATTAAATCATATTTTTATTTTTAATTTTGCAGGCTAGTGTTGAGTTGATATTGGTAATCTCTATCAATATGCTTTTTGCATTACCCTGAAATCCTTGGCATGTTTAGTACCTAAGGTTATATGGGACATGGTAGTATGTAGGTATATGTTGCGGAATTCAGTCCATTCTGGAATGGCCCTCCATACCGGAATGGACTGGTCTGTTACAGAATTACAAATATGTGCACTCTGGGCAATATATAAAGGCAAATTGAGAGGAAACCGTGTCTATAATTTTATACATAATGTAAAAGCCTAAACTACCGCATGCTCAAACCTCCACTTATTCAATCAAATCTCCGCATGCTCAAACCTCCATATGTTCAACCCTCCACTTATTCCATCAAACCTCTCCGCATGTTCAACCCTTCATAAAACTTCCGTATGCTCAAACCTCCACTTATTCCATCAAACCTCTGCATGTTCAAACCTCTACTTGTTCAATTAATCCATCGCTCAATACTTGGGCTGAATTAGAACATGAATGATTCTATAAGCCAGTATAGTAATAAGCAGTATACAAACGCCCTTCCTTTTTGCATTGGCAGCGTCAGTCTGCACATTGGCCCTTGTATTTATAGCGAACCACAGATCCAGTAGATGTAAGGCGGGCAACTTCATATAGTGACTTTGGCTTTTGGGTTTGCCATATTGATGGGATAGACTCAAGATAATATGGTCTAATGCTAGAAGGAAGCCGCTCCAATTCTCTAGTAGGATAGTAGTGATCCAATAGGCCATATTCGCAATATAGCTGATGTCGGTCAGGATGAGGCTTGTAGACAACTCTACAAAAAATTCGGTGATGGTCGGTAGAAGCTCGACCAATACCAGGAATTCGTAAGCTAATGAGATCACCAATCGTAAAAGTATCTATTTTGTGCTGTTGAATATATCGATTTGCTATTTGCTTGCGAGCTGTTGTAGTACATTTTACGAACTTTCACAAGCATAACATCGGTATTGGGAAGTTGGATTGGAGTAGATTGACTTGAAGGTTTGTCCAAACTATCCTCCTCTTGCTCATCCTCCATATCAGTATTCTTATTATTATCCTTGTCTTGCTCATTCTCCTCATTGGCATTCTCCTTATCGGTATTCTCCTCATCGGCATTCTCCTCATCAGCATTCTCTTCTTACTCATTCTCCTCCTCTTCATTATTCTCCTCTTCTTTTTCATTATCCTCATCCTCCACTTTCTCATTATTTGCATCTAAGATAGAAAATAAACGACCTGGAAGATAATGTACTTTTTGTTTAAATACAACTTCATATAGACTATATCCAGTTGTTGAGTGAATCTAATATTATTAGTTTTATTAAACTATAACTTGTAGACTAGTCTTGGAAATAATTACTTACTTGTTGATTCATCACTAGAATCACAATAGGTAAAAACTGTACCCATCAATTATTACCTGATTTAGCTTTTCTTCTGCTTTAGTACAGTATTTGCTTGTTCAATTAATCCTTCTGTTTGAGAATGGTGTAGACGTCCCTGTATCAAAGTAATTCCATGATATTCTATAATAACAAGTACTTCACCTTTGAACTCATTACCATTATCACATTGAAGAATTCTTGGTGGACCAAATTGTCCAATCCACATCATGAGAATATTCGCAACTTCAGTACTTTCTTTAGACTTCAAAGGATAAGCACTAGAGTATTTGCTAAAGTGATCTCGAATATGTAAAATCCAGTAGTATTCCCCATCTGGATCAGCTCGCATATCAATTAGATCAATTTGCACTCATTCCCAAAGATTATTTACAACTATCGGTTGTAATAGACCACGACTTTGACTTGGTTTATTGCGTGCACCAAGCTGACAGTGTTGTAAAAGCTCAGTAACCTAAACAAAATTAATTTAAATATAAAATAAGTAGATTTAATTCAAGTTCCATACTTCACTGCGAGTAATCTCATGATACCCTCTCATTAATGGTAATATAGGTCTTGTTCTTTCCTGCATGTAATAAAGTATCATGAATATGTGCAATAACATCAAATACATCATACTCGCTTTCCATTATTATTTTTACCAGCAATAAAATATAGTGCATCATTGCGTAGCTTATATTCATTCAGTGCCTTCCATCGTAGTTTAATTGCTACCAAATCACCTGCTGGGGCCTTTAAGTTTGGGTCGCGAAGGTATGCTTTTATTGTTAGTTATAATGTGTTATACTTGAATTGGAATTGGATTTTAAAGAATTACTTCTCAAAATTCAGCCGAGTTTTACTTAGTTGTTGTCTGCAAATACTCTTCAAACTTGGTACGCGCAGTACCAGAGAATGCTTCAATTGCTCTTCTAGATGAAGCGGAACCAAGGGGGTGAAACTGATTGAAATCAATATCGCTATTATCTTCGGCAACTGACATGATGGTGAGAGTAGGATTGTCGCAGTACACTGGTAATATTGCGATATGCAGAGTATGTTGCGTTGCGTTGAAGAGTATGATTGTATTGAAGAGGTATGTTGTGTTGCGTTGAACGTACCGGTAGATACCTTCGTTGCGTTGAAGAAAATTTTTACTAACTAAAAGTTTTAATTCCGGGACCAGAACATATATATTATATAATATAGCCGCCCTGGATATATATAATAAAAACCCCGACGTCTCCCTTCACCTACACCCAACTACCTCCTCCAATTCACAGCCCATCCACCCTACCCCTGTCCCTCCTCCTACCACCCCTTCCCCTCCCACATCCTACACATCATTGCCCCCAGCACCTCCGCAACCCCGTCATACTCAGCTCGGATTCACTCTGGTCGCCACCCAGCAACACACTTGTATCCACAAACGTTCCCTCCGCCCCATACACTCTCCCCTCCGAATCTACGACCCCTCCACCCCTCCATATCTTCCCATCAGGGCCGATTCCCACGAGTCCCCGTTTTCCCAGCTGACGCTGCACATCCGGTTTGACCCCATTTGGTATGCGGGAGGTTGTCGGCTTTGCTGGCGAGGGCGCGGAGGGATTTTTGCCATGCTCGGAAGGCGGGGGTGGGGGTGTTGATGCCAATCTTTGGCGTCGCTGTGGTGGTAGTGGTGGTGTTGGGCTCTCCCTTGGGGTGGAGATACGGTGGTAATCCGCATACTTGATACGATCTCGCTTGCACCGGCGATGAGGAGGACTTGCCCCGCAACGAATAGTCCTTCTATGGGCGAGTCGCGATCGAAAGGGTGGCAAGTGTAGCTGAATATGGGCTCGCCGGTGGTAGTGTCCAGTGCGACTCTTCCCCCGGTATTCTATCTCTCTCACACACTACCATCACCATCACCATCACCACCACCCCATTGCGCATCACTTGCAAGGGAGAATATCCCAACCATATTCTCATAACTCGCCAAGTAGTTCTTGAACTTCTCCCCACTGAGCCACGGGAGCTGCACGAGCCCAACAAGCGGGAACATGTACCCTGCCTCCATGCACGAGCCGTACGAATTGAATGGTGCAGGGGAGAGGTTTGCGGTTTCAGTGATGAATGCAAAAACTGCTGTGGATCACGAGTGTAGCGAGGTATGATGTGTGATGTGCCTTGATCGTTGTTCTGTCTGTCTCTCTCTCCTCTCCTCTGGTTCTCCTGACTAATCCTCTATCCCTTAGCGCATTAATCCCCTATCCCTTAGCGTTGCTACTAGAGGAACCCCACGTTCAAAGGCGGCGATTAGTTCCAGCAGCGGCTGTGTAGCATATGTACTTTATAGTCTGGCCTTTACAACATCCCGCCGGCACTAATAAGACATGGCCTTATGTAGTCTTATCTAGTACCATGCCAAGTCTTATGCACGTTGCATTACGTGCATAAGACCTGGCAATTTCATCACATCGCTTAAGTCTTGAACTTTCTCACGTCGTAAATATAATCAAACGTTGGCGCGATACTCTCACCACATCCCCAACCACAAAGTACTCTCTACGACGCTCTACAACGCTCTACAAAGCTCTACCATACCCATACACAACCCCGCACTGTGTGTTATTCTCCTCGATTTCTTTGCGTAATCTGACTCCTTGGTTGCCGTCTCCATCCAGCGGTGACTCCAAATGTCCCGCCCTCATGGCAAGCAGCCCGCTCTCCGTATCTGGGCATGAATATGTCTCCGCTCCCATATCTTCACTCTCCGGCAGTCATACTTCAGTATCCACTCCACCTGCCACCGTGCACGATTCCGTGGACTCCGGTATGTGCCTGCTCAGTGCCCCTAGCCTGTTTCTTTCCATAAACACCCCCCCCCCGGATTTGAAACTAACCCGTGCCTCCTCAGCCCCTCTCCCGGCGGTCCATGCGCTCCAAACCTCCACCCCTTGCAAGCGCAAAGCGGTCAGCATCCCTCTGTCCCTCGAACTTGACCGCGGCCACACCGGCTCTGCAAAGCGCCACCACCGCTCCGCAAAACACGTCGCACCCCTTATTGCCTCAGAACTCGTTCAGGCCACACACTGCTCTGCCACCTTTCCGGAAGACTTTCTCCTCCGCGACTCCTGGGACCTTCATGTCCCTGAGGCAGACTTCCTTCTTGCGGCTATTACACGATCCTTGCCTCCTGCCGACAGGGTGCGATACCATCGGGATACAGGGCAGTACACCTGCAGGCCCCCCGCCTACACAAACGCCATATATCCCGAGTGGTTCTGCCGCCTGGCAAATGCAATCCACAATGCGAATAATCCCACCCTGGCTGCGGTTCACTCAACGTGGAAATGCACCAAGGACACCGCTCCCACCGGTGCGCGCAATGGGGAATTACGCCCCGACTTTATTCTTTCGGTGGATGATGATGCCACGCGCAGCAGCGCAACTCCAACATGGGACTCTATCCTAGTGGTTGGCGAGCACCAGTCAAAAGGCTCCCAGCCCTTCACTCAACTTGCCCGGTATGCGGAACAGGTCTTCATTGCGCAACCGTTCCGCACTGCAGTCCTTGGTATCATCACATCATGTTCCGGTCCACAACTCAGATTCTGGAGATTCGACCGAGCGGGTGCTATAGGATCAATGGAGTTTGATTATCAATCTACTAGTCGCCAATTACGCACTATTGTTCGCTGCCTATATGCAATCCCGTTGTTGCCTCCGGAGGGGGCTGGGTTTCACGTTAGTAGTATTATTACCAACCATCTCCCGCCTGAAAACCGCTTTCCACTCAATGATTCTCGCCCGTGGAAGATGCGCATGTCGCCATCCACACTGTATGAAGGCGAAGCGTTAATGAATCGTCTTCTCTTCATCGCCCCTGGAATCGTTACTCGTGGCACTCGCGTATGGCGTGGTACGCTTGGTGGTACCTCTGTCGCAATCAAATACAGTTGGCGGAGCAGCACACGACCCCCGGAGGAATCTCTTTACCAGCTTGCAGCCTCCCACAATGTAATTGGGCTCGCTACTCTAGTTGCCTATGATACCTACGAGGATATCGCTACCAATGTGCGCTTCGATCATGCCCTAGTATCATCTCCACTTGTCGACAGACATATAAAATCACATAACCGCCACCTCACCCGCATTATCCTCACCCCCGCCGGCAGAGCTATTAGTGGCGAAAACCTATCTCCATTACAAGTTGCCCAAGGGTTGTTTGCGGGGTTAGTCGGTCATGCATCGTTGTACTTTGATGGAGGGATACTGCATAGAGATGTGTCACCGTATAATATTATATACACAAACAAACCCCAAGTTGCCGTTCACCAATGGATTCTAGGAGGGACCAGAGAGGCAGATGTTGTTGGGGGGACCATGATGCATTTGCATGGAGCGTTAATTGATCTAGACTATGCCATTGAACTAGGTTCTACAGAGGGACGATCATCAACTGCCGCAGATCGTACTGGGACGTATCCGTTTATTGCGATGGCGGTGTTGAGCAACGGAGAAACGCATCGATATAGACATGATCTTGAGAGTTTCCTCTATGTATTGTTGTGGGTATGTTGTTATCCCGTGACACCAGACCCCAACCCTGAGAAGAGGGACAGTATGGACAATATCTGGCCGCGCTCGCATCCTTTGAAGACATGGATATTTGAGGATGAGGAGACAGTTATAGCACACAAGGTGGTGTACATAGTCCGTAAGGGGGAGGTGTTTGAAGGGTTGTTGGGGCGGTTCAGAGCGGGGTTTGAGGGGTTCAAAGCTGTGGCCAGGCGGTGGAGGCAGACATTATGGAACCTAGAGGGGTGGGAGATATGTGTTGTTATGCCGGAGGGTGAGGGAGACGTGGGAGGCGAGGGTACGGGTAGGATGGAGTCTGCAGGTAGAGGAAGGCGTCGTTTGTTGTTACATGATGAAGTGAGGATTGGAGTCGTCAACAGGGAGGCATTTGGCGAGGCAAGGGATGCGTTGCGGGAGTTGGTTGACGCATTAGCGCCGGCAGAGGTTGAATTACAGAACTAATGGTATGGCCGTAGTCTGGTTGGTATGGCATACCACATGGCTGCATCTTAAACTTGCAGGACCTGCTTAGTTAGTCATAAACCTTAGAGGAGTGCATCGAGTAATAGAGCAATCATAATGTAGATGCGTATTCTGGGCCCTGTATTTGCAAGCGCTTCCAGAGATTATTGGACAACACCGACGGTTAAACAATACCTCCCACCATCCTCGTAGGGATATCATGCATATATTTAAAAGAATGAGAATATACAACTTCCCGAGGCTGTGAATAGCAACAAGTCACGCACGAAAGAGCTTGCCAGCCACACACAATACACAGGTCCAAAAGGTCACAAACGGAGATATCTCACGACACAGAGGCCCCCCGGGCACAACGTTAGCATCAATCGACAGAGCTCGAGGAGCTCTACAACATATCCGAACCCCACTCCCAGCGACAAACATCTTCATCCCTTCCCCCGACCTCAAAGCTCAGGATCCTCACGATATCCTGCAATTCTTCCCTACCAGCCTGTACGACGGAAACACGCAAACACACCATTTTCAGGCCTCGAGGCGGAAGGCGCTCAAGCAGAACACGCTAATAATATCCTATCCTATAAAGGAAAAGTCGCAGCTTAGATATCTAGCTGTTTTAAGAGGTAGAAAAGGGGCTCGTCATGACGAGCTTATTATTCTCGAATATAACTGACAATTGTAATACGCGACGCGAGGCATGTCAACATGTTAGCATGAATACTACATCAACGCGAATGCCATTCCAAAAGATGTACTGATGCTCTCTACACCAATACTATTCAACTTTATACCTGGTTACTATGTCCCCACTTAAGGCTGCCTTTCAGTCTACTCATACCTAACTAGGAAAACACTCGTTCGTGACTGATCATGGGAGGGGCTGAGTAGGTTGTAGAAGAGAGTGCAATTCATCACTATAATCTGTCTAATTGGCACTATAATAACGATTCGCTATTATCACCTATAAACAAAAATCTAGAAAACAATGAACTTATCCTAAACTGTATGAAACCCCAACCAGACTATGAAAACCCGTTATAAAGTGAGTCGTATAAATTCCGATAATAGAAACATGCAACTGAATTACTGGCGGTTTTTGAGGTTGGTAGAGCTTGAAGATAAGGGAAAGAAGCGGGACTCTGCTTCACCTGGCTTCTTAACCCAGTCGATAACTGTTTGATATAATAGACTCGTGTAGACTCAGCTAATAGAGCTGTTACGAGTGTTTCTAGTTCAGTGACTTATATTGCGAAAGTATGAAAGAGTAATAATATATCGCTAAATCTTAATTACTAAAGAGAGCATGCCAGAAGATTCCCCAACGATTTCTTCCTTATTCTTCGCATAAAAACTGCTGTTCTTTCTTAACAATAACATAACTTTTATGGTGAACAACAGCACTCGCGTTTTCCTTGACTAGGATTACCTTCTTAATTCCGACGCACTCGTACCGTAAACAAACAAAACAAGCGTCCAAGCCCCTATTCCTCCGATACTGTAATAATGTTAGAAGAGAGTGGTATGGAGGTGTCGGTACGGTTTTAGGTTGAGATTGAGCGAATTCTCGTGCACTTCGGTCATGAGAACTATAGAGCAATTACAGCAAAAAAAGTAATATGTTGTAGAAGCGAGAGGGTGTGAATTAAACTACTCATATGGGGAAGTTAGAGAAAACATTAATGGATATTTTGGAAAGGGTGTGGTTATGGGAGTTGTAGAGACGGATAGCCGTAGATTACACGTCATGACGAACCCCTTTCTGGCATCACAGATACTACTTTTCCCTTTGCAAGATAGTGAGACTTTTAGCGTGTTCTACTTGAGTGCCTTCTCGAAGCCCACAGTTCAATACCACCTCGCCCTCAGGATAGACTACCTAAAGACCAGAATTTAACGGATAATCGATCCGCAAGGCTGCTGATATCAATGGGATTGCATTGACCACCTTACGAAGACGTTTTCAAGGCAGGGTAGCTGGACACGAGTCTCAACAGCTGGTAACAGCAGCAGAGGAACGAGCTATTGTGCGCTGGATATATCGATTGGAGCTTGCAGGCTTTCCACCACGGATTGAGCATGTTCGAGAAGCTGTTATGATTTTGCGGGATGCATCTGAGAACCTAGATCAAGTTATAGGGAAAAATTGGATTACTAGGTATCCTTAATCGCCATCCAAACCTTGTAGCAAAGTTCTCATCTGCATTCAACAAAAAGAGAATTAAAGCTAGCGATCCAAAGGTTCTAATCGATCACTTTCGGAGATTAGGTTCGCTTATCCGAAATTCAATATTCTGGAAGATATGTGGTTCAATATGGATGAGAAGGGGTTTATGATGGGCAAGTCTGATCGATGTAAGGTTATTTGTGGATGACGAGGAAGAGGAATAACAGAAAAGCTTGCACAGGATAGCAATAGGGAGCTAATAACAGTTATTGAGACTATTTGTGGGGATGGCATAGTATTACCCCCTTTGGTTCAAAACGACATCAACTTCCAAGGACCGAGTGCTAACAGGAACTCAACAACTAGGAGCCTACCGAAGTCGTTTCTCGCCTGGATCTGTTCGGCGTGCACGTACGATCACACTCGCCAACTTTTCAGGGTACATATCACAAAGAACTGTCATTCCCCTCGAGGTGCAAGGCTACGTCTTGCCCACTGGAAAAGAGGGGGTATTCTCTCGGCATTGATCAGCGTGGCAACCACCCACGCTAGGTCAGCCGGTCTTAGTTCGTCAGGGCGGTGCATTATCGTTGCCACGGCAACCACCACACGCCCAGTATTAGCAATCATCCCTCGAAACTCATGTGCTTTACGGAAGGGTCTCAGGGTATGGCGCCATCTCCTAGAGGTGTCTTGTATGGACCAATCAAGGATTGGGATAAGGGGGGCAGCAAGGTTTTGTTGGAGCTAGGGGGGGAAGGAGGAGGTCAATGGAGGCAGTTTGTCCTCGAGAATGTGATAAGCTGGCACGGGATACCAGAGTTTGGGGAGAGAGGTAGGAAAGCCTTACTTCAGGCTGGCTCCAACACGGAGAACCGAAGAAGGGAATGGCTAGGGGAAGAGGACTGGGATATCCATATTTCACGGCAAGAGAGGCTGGGAAGGGAAGAGGAGGAGGTACTGAGGGTCAGGGATGGACCATCGGCGGAAAGGGCAATTGAGATCCTGACAAAGGGGTTGGCCATTCAGGATGCCTTAGTGAACGGGCACCTCGAAGGCTTCGATGTCGCGTATAGTCAACAAGCCGAGGAGGACGGCCTACTGGAATCTATCACGGTTAGGCCTATGAGGGCAAATGGCAGTGTCTTAGATGGAATGTCTCGCAGATGGATACTGGCGACACTCAAGTCTAAAAAGAAGAGAGAGCCGCATGGTCCAGCTACAGAGGTTTTGGCCAGGGCGGCGGCCAGATTAGAGGAGAAAGAGCAAGAGGAAGAGGCTAGGTATGAGGTAACGAAGGATAACGCGGCAAAGAAGAGGAAGATCACTCTCCCAACAGGGAGCCTGAAGGTGAGTGACTTGGAGATAGAGCTGGGAGGGAAAGGACCAGCTTGGAGAATTGAAGATGGCAGGGTTGACTGGGCAGAGGGGATGGTGCCAGACAGTTCGCCTGGTTTGAAGAACAGTAGACATGCGGTCGAAGAGTTATCAGAGGGGGAAGTGGAGGAGATCGCGAAGGGCATCGTAGAAGGGTTGGGGGAGAAGGAGGAGGCAAGCTCAGAGGAGGAGGACTTGGAGATGGAAGAGGAGAGGGGAGGGGGGAAGAACGTCCGATCTCCCTGGACCTCAAGGGAACATAGGGGCATTATTTTCGATATGATCGAGAATGGCTTAGTCTTGAAGGAAGTAGGGGAACTCTTACCAAAGGAAAGGAGTTGGAAGTCCAAGAGGAATGCCAACCTGGCCAGGTCCCTGATAGTAGCTTATGGGGAGTATGTTGAGGGGGGTTGGTGCATGGACGGCGACCAGTCAGGAAAGGGGGGTTGGAAGGCTCTCCTGGACACGGTAGTTAATAAAGGGGATCTAGATGAGATCAAAAGAATGGTAGAAGCGGAGAGGCTGTAGAGGTCGGTCTCACAGGTGAAAGCAGGCCAGTTGGCTGGGGTGGAACGAGAGATGGCTGAAGTGAAAAAGCAACTAGCTCTCCTAGTAGTAGCTCTGGGGGCAGGAACTCCAGAACAGGAGGCTGAGGCGAAACGCATAATCAATGCTAGGAGAGGCAGGGCAGAAGAGGAAAAGAGGAAGCTAGCAGAGGTGAAGAAGGTGGAAAAGAAGGACCGGGAGGCAGAAATACACAGGCGAGAGGAGGAGAGGAATAGGGAGGAAGCAGCCAAGATAGCGGAGCAGGTTCAAAAGGTGAAAGAGAGCCAGGCTAGGGCGTGGGAGGCCTGTGAGGCTCATATTGAGGAGCTAAAGGGGAAGAACAGAGTGGGCCTTAAAGCGGAGGAGCTGATCAACTTAGGGCAAGAGATGAAAAAAGCAGAGGAGCTAAAAAAGAAGATCGAGGTGGAGGCGGCAGTCCCCATGGAGAACTTGGTTGGCAAGTCTAGGTTGGTAGTTAATGGGGAGGTCCTGAAAGTGGTGAAGGTGGTAATGGGACACATGCAGCCAATTGACGCTAAGGGGAAGGCGAACCTAGAAGCAGCAGTAGGAAAGGTTAATAACCTGCTAAGGGTCAAGGGGGTCACAGAGGGCTACACCCCATAGCAGGTGAGTACTGGGGCAGGGCATGGTGAGCTGGAGGATGAATCGACGTAGACAGTAAAGAGGGTTAAAGAGGATGCAGATCCCCTCAGGGTAGCAGGGGAGGTGGGCAAGGCTTTAATAGGAGTCTTTGGCAGAACGGAGGAGATTCTAAATGTTTGGGTGGAAGACCAGAAGTCAGTACGACTCCTGGTCCCCTCGGCTCCCCTGATGGTACCAAGGGGCCGGAAAGCGCTGGGAGAAAAAATTAGGGAGGAGAATAAGGACCTCAGGACGGCCAGAAGGCTCCCTAAGCTGTGGGGGTCAGCCAAGGTGACGGGGTTTATCTTCGATGTGGCAGATAGCGAGGAGGCGAAGAGGATCATAAAATCAGGCCTAATGTGGGAAGGGCAAAGGAGGAAGGTGTCGTACTTTGAGCAGGAACCTTGGGTTCGGGTTCGGCCAACGAAAGTATGGAGCAATGTCCGCTGTAACAAATGCGGGGGTCTAGGGCACATGAGAAAGGATTGTATGGTGAGCCCCAGAGCGACAGCAGAAAAATTTACCAGGAAGTTCGGGCTAGAAGCGGCCTGGCCAAATAAGAGACAGAAGGAGCTGGATGAGGAGGGGTTCCAGCTAGTAGAAGGGGGTAGAGGGAAGAGACATGCTAGAAACACAGCCACGGAAGGCCCCCCTAGGGGGCCGAGACGAGGCTAAGGTGGTCCGAGTAGGTTACCAGAACGTAGGGGGGAGCCACGTAAATACCCATGCGTTTCTGGAGTGGTGCAAGAAGGAGGGGGTGGATGTTGCGTTTGTGGGGGAGGCTTGGGTGGATAAGGATGGGAAGAGGAGCCAGAACCACCCCTCGTTTCAGCTGGGGAGCGGAGTAAGGAAAGGGAGGAGGGTTTTTGTATACTGGAGGAGAAGCTTGTCAGGCAATATCAAGGTAGAAGTTGAGGAGGACAACCTGGTTATCGTTGAGGTTTTCGGAAGGAAGCTAGGAGGGATCTATGCGAATGGAAAGCTGCAGGGGCGGAAATGGGAGGAGTGGCTAGGTAGGGTTAGTATGAAGTTAGGGAGAGGCAACGTGGCAGTAGTCGGAGACTGGAATGCACACAGCCATGACTGGGATGCGGCCAATGAGAAAGACAGTAGGGGAAGAGCTATGGCAGCTTGGATAGTGGGCTCAGGGCTAACGGTGGTGGAAGGGGATTGCGGGCAGACGTGGGAGAGAACAAGAAGGGGCAGGATCGTGAGCAGCAGAATTGACCTGTTCTTGAGTAGAGGAGAAAAGGAGTGGGGGGGGGTCAAGGGGGAGAAGATCCTATTAGATCACTAGGTTCTCCTGGCTGACATAGAGTGGGGAGGGGCAAGGCAAGTCATAGAAAAGGAAACAGTGGATTGGAAAGGCCTAGAAGATGAGATAGCAGCTCTGCAGGAAGGCGGTCCAGAGGCGGAGACAAGGTAGGTTGGGGGCCTGGGGGGGCGCACCCCATATGAGAAACTTAAGAGTCTAAGGAGCTGCCATACAGTGAAGTCTCGTTATAAGAAACTCCTCGGGACCGGCTTGGAGTTTCTTATAACGAGAGGTTTCTTATAACGAGATATATACACAAAAAATTATGAAAGGTCCGTGCAAGGCCTGAAAAACCCTGTGATGCTTGTTTGAAGCTCTGTCCTGTGAGCCATGCCTTGCAATGCCTCAATATCCCGCTTTTCCCGATATAAAGCAGCATCTAGCTGCTCGCCTTTCTGCAAATTAAGATGGGGGTTCTGAAGACGAAAGAGACGCAGGGCTTCAAGTCCTTCAAGAGCAGTCTTATAGGAAATAACAGGTACATCAGGAATGTCATCTGGATCAGAATCAGACTCATGCAACGGAGCGGGCTCATAGGTATCTAGAATACGTTGCTCCTCCTCCTCCGCAGAATTCTCGACAACTTCATCAATAGAATTAATAAAATCAGGAAGGCTAGCTCGCAGGAAACCAGGATGAGCAACACGAATGCAATCATAAATCTCCTCCTCTACCTGGTTGAGATCATTGTCTATAGCTTCAACTGCAGGAGCAGTCGCTGGACCATGTACCTTGACCTGACTTCGTTGAAAACAATGTGCAAGAGTAGATTCCTTCACACCATGCTTCCATGCATCAACCGCCCATTGAGCTGCATGTAGAACATTCACTGTCCTGTATGGATCATCCTTAATATCCTCCGGCATAGACTCTACATGTTTAATAACATGCTTCATTAGCTCCCGCCGATAATAGGCCTTGAATGTTCGAATTATTCCTTGATCCATTGGCTGAAATCGAGAGGTAGCATTCGGAGGTAGCCAAAATACTTGTACATTTGGCAGCTTATTTCGATGTTGTAGGTCGGCAACTGCATTTGCATGCGGAGTGAAGTTATCTAGTAGTAGAGCCACCTTTCGCCCTTGAACCCGATGATTAAACCATATCAACCACTCTGTCATTAAAACAGTATTATTCCAGGCAGTTTTATTTGCACGCCAATGGAATCCCACCAGAGACTTGTTGATATTTTTGAAAGCTCGTGGGTTGAGATAACGACCAATAAGCCAAATAGGACACTTGTCGCTTCCATCTGCATTACCACACATGCAGGCTGTCAAGCGAGACTTGGATTTTTTTGTCCCGTGAAGTTGTTTTGTTCCTAATGTATGGTCTGGAGACCGTCGCCAATATAGTGCTGTCTCATCCATATTATAAACATCCTTCTCTTCAAATCCCATAAGCTTATTTTGCAACGTCTTCATCATCTCTTCAATTGTGTCATTAATCTCAACTGATCCATCTTCTCCATGCAGCGTAACTTTTTTGACACCAAATCGACTCTTCCACTTATCTAACCATCCTGTTGAAAACTTCGGAGCTTCTTGGCCTTGATATACTGGTAGTTTATCCCAAAACTCAGCTGCCTTCAGTTGAATCATGAGTCCGCTAACAGCTACATTCTTTCTTTCCAACATTTGATGCCATTCATATACAGCATTGTCTAACTCAGTCCATTTTGCACCACGAACTCGTTTTGTAGTTGGCTGCACCTTACTAAGTTGTGTAGACATGCTGCTCGATGGTGCTCGCGGTCGTTTAGGATTAAGTATCTTGCTAATTTGGGATTTGCTAATAGTCTTAGGTGCAGCCATCTCATCAAACCATCGTTTGATATCCTGATAGTCCCACTCAGGATGTAGAGAGTGTTGAGAGCGGATATCGTTACGTTCTTTTTCAGTCCACGTCTGACGGGTTTGGGTCTGCTTTGATGCCATGACTTTTGTAGCAAGCACTCCGATAATAATTGATCTAGTAAACGGAGATATAGATAAGTAGAATAAGACCTTATTTGGCTAATTCTAATATGAACGTGTTGAGTAACAATTCACAAAATGCGGGGTAATGTATGCGGCTCCAGCGACACCAACCATAACCTCGATATAAGAAACTGTATGTATTACTAAGCCAAGACTTAAGAAACCTGCTAATAGCGAGAGTTTCTTATTTTCCCATACAAATTTTGGCGGGACTGAAGCACTGTTTCTTATAACGAGAGGTTTCTTATAACGAGGTTTCTTATAACGAGACTTCACTGTAGTAAGGTTCTAACGATCACCGAGAGGTCCAAAAGGTGGTGGGATCAGGACCTGTCCACCCAGCTGAATACAACAAGGAAGAGCAGGAGGGAGCGCTTAGGGGATGGACTTACCCAGGAAGGACGAGTAAGAAGATGGAAAGCAGAAAAAGAGAGGCTCAGAGCTATGATCAGGGAGAAGAAAAAAGATTGTTGGAAACGGTTCTGCGAGGAACATAGAGAAAAAGACCCCTGGGAGGTAGTGAAATGGGCGAAAGACCCCTGGCACCTGAAGGGCGAAATGGGCGGCCTAGTAAATGAGCGAGGAGTTAAGTGCATAAGTGAGGCAGAGAAGGTAGAGGGGCTGATTGAGGATCATTTCAAGTGGAGAGCAGAGGGCCGGCAGGAGGAGGAGGATGGGCCTCAAGGGGGTGAGCCAAATCGAGAACCCCGGATGCCAGACCGAGACCCCCGGATGCCAGACCTGGAAGACCTGGAGAAGGAGGTGAGAAAGGCGCTGAGAGGAACGTGCAACAGTTCAGCCCCGGGACCGGACGGCATCAGCTACAAATTTATCAAGTTAATCCTCCCCACGATGTTAGGCAATAACCTAATGAGGGAGGTCGCGGAAAAGCTGGGCAGGGGGGTGATTCCGGTAGAATGGCAATTCAGTAAGGTAGTGATGATTTCGAAACCAGGCAAGGATCACGGAAAAACCAAGGGATGGAGACCGATCAACTTGATCAATTGCATAGGGAAGCTGGGTGAGAAGGTGGTGGCCGATAGACTACAGCTTTCCGGCCTTCTACACAGACATCAGTTTGGGTCGGTCAGAAGAAGGTCAGCGACGGAAGCGGCTCTCAGGACGGTAACGAGGGCTCAAAGATGCATGGCGAGAGATGGGGCGGTTGGCTTAGCCTTCTGGGATGTCAAGGGGGGGTTCCAGAACGTAAGGGAGGAGGATGTTATTCGCGAGCTTGAGACGTCGGAGGAGGGCAGGAAGTGGGTCCCCTGGGTTAAGGACTTCTTTAGAGCCAGGACATTCGAACTGGCCTGGGATGGGGTGGTTAGAGGCAGGGGCAGGACGAATTTGGGGTCGCCTCAAGGGTCACCCCTATCACCAATCATTTTCTTGATTTGGATGGCTCCTATCATCCGGAGAATAGAGGAGGAGATTGAAAAGGTGGCACCCTTCGATAATAAGCTACCTTCATACGTCGATGACCTACACCTCAATGTGTGCATCTGGGATGCAGAGGTTGCAGGGCAAACGGACATGGAGCAGGTCTTAGCGAGGGCAGATAAGGCAGTACATAAGATAGCGGCAGAGTGCCACCTACCACTGGAGGATTCGAAGCATGAATTAATGGTACTGAGGAAAAAGAGGAGGAGAAGAAGTAAGGATATTAAGTGGGTAAAATGGATCGGCATCATCATGGATGAGAGCCTGACATTCAGGGAACACTGGAAAAGCAGGATAGCTAAGGCACGGAAGATGCTGGGGGCACTAGGGGGGCTAGGCAACTCCAACTGGGGCATTAGTGCCAACAGTTGGAGAGCGGCATATACAGGCATGATCAGAGCAGTGGCTCTGTGGGGGGCGGAGCTAGGCTGGAGAGGGCAGAGAGACTAGGAAGAAGAGTTCGAGAAACTCCAGTACCAGGCTCTCAAGAAATGCGTGAGTGCAACCAACGGCTCCCGCAGAGAGTTGGTGAGCCAAATCGCAGGGGTGGAGTCCCCCAGGATGGCTCTGGAGGCGGCTCAAGCTAGGCTAATGGGGAAAATGATGCATGACCCCAAAGCCCTGGGCGACTTATGGTTGGGTGAAGGACCAGAGGGGAGAAACGTTGAGGAAGGTAGGCCCTGGGATTATTTCGGGGAACCCTTCCCTTTGACAGATGGGTTTACTTCGGTGATGACAGCTATCCGCAGCAAGGCGGGGGTGCTGAAGGAGGAGGGGAACGAGGCACTGAGTATCGGAGGGGAGGTGGACAGGTTCCAAATCCCCCTGCTGAACTTGGGATTGGCTAGGGATTCTAAGCCAGAAGAATGGCAACAGGGGATCGAAGCAGCAAAAGAGGACTCGGTCGTGATATACACTGATGGGAGTATGAGCGAACAAGACCGGGTAGGAGGGGGTTGGTGCTCCTCAGGGGGGAGGGTAAAAGGGAAGGTGGGGATAGGGCGGCTGGCAACAGTATGGGATGGAGAGGTTGTCGGCATCAAGAAGGCCTTGGAAGAGGCGGACAAGGATTGGAGGCTACTAATCCTGTCAGACTCACAGGCGGCTCTGGCAGCTATTCGGAAGGCAGGCAGAGCAGGCAAAGCCAGAACAGCTGACCTAAGGGAGGCCGGCAAGTTAATCCTGCAGAGGCAGAGGGTGGCCGGCCAAGGGGCAGTCAGACTAGGCTGGGTCAAAGCTCATGTGGGGATCGAGGGCAATGAGCTGGCTGACTCCTTGGCGAAGGAAGGGGCAGAGCTGGAATCCCCGGAGCAACCCCTAATTACAGAAGGGGGGCTCAAGCAAGAATGGAGACGGAAGAGGGAGGAAGAAAGGAGGGTGGCCGGAACAGGGCGAGGAAGGGTGGTTGGATGGGAAAGGAAGGCAAGAGTCAACTATACATACTGCAGGACAGGGAAGGGTAACCTCCAGTCCTGGAGGGCGAGGCTAGATGACTCGGTTGACCCTACATGCCGGGAGTGCGGAAGGCACGAGGAGACGGGCACACATGTGGCCCTGGTGTGCCCCCAGGGAGAGGAAATAGGCAGGAAATGGAGCACCTGGGAAGAGATGGATGAGAAAGGGAGGTGGCTCAGGAGGGTCAAGGACGGGGAAGAGGAACACACAGTTGATCTGGTGGAGACCTTTTTCTCAAGCCTAGATCTAGCCTAGTGAGGCAATAGGCGGTGGAGGGGGGCCAGAGGGAGTGGGGGGGATTGGGGAAGGGCCGGCAAGGGGCGTGGCGGCGGAGGTTATCACTACGGGGATGAGGCCGGTCAGCGGGCGTGGCGGGGGGAGGGGGTCGTTGCGATTTTCTTTGGCGGTCGCTGGACGCTTGTCGCCTTTTGTTCCGGCGTCGCGACCTTGTCCTTCAAATGTGGCGCGTTGTCCTGTCGGCGTACCTCGTCTTTTAAGACGAGGGAACGGGGCCGCCTCATAGCCTTAGGCTCCACAGACGTAGTAGATTTCAAAAAAAAAAAAAAAAAAACCCCCCTTTGGTTATTTATAAGAGAGCGAAGCGATATATGAGTTGGTTTCAGTATTTGGATGAAGATTCGGAAGTAGGAGATTACTTATTTGCAACCTCACCTAAAGGATGGATGAACCGTAAGCTTGGGATAGAATTGCTCAAGCATTTTGATCAGATAACAAAGCCACGAGTTATAGTAATATCTCCTTACCGTCTTCTCATTATTGATGGACACGATTCACATATTACTCTCGAGTTTATTAAGTATTATGATGAAGCCAAAATCAAGCCCTATTGTTTACCACCACACAGTACTCATCTACTTCAGTCATTGGATGTCGGTTTGTTTTCTCCGCTCCAAAAAGCATATGGCAAAGCAGTGGATCGGACAACTTGATTCTCATTTTTTACAATTTGGAAGGGGAATTTTCTTACTATTGAGGCTTGACAAGCAACATATATGAAGAAATGTCTCAGAATCATCATTGCCTCCTCCTCCTACAACTATTGTAACTCCAAAGGATTCAAGCGATCTCCTCCGCCACACTAGAAGAGCTAAGCTTATATTCAAAGGAGATGCTCCTGTTGATAAGTAAGAGCTTTTGGATGTGATAGAATGCTTGGAGCGCTTTGGGATTGCAGCGGATAAGGATCGGGACCTAGAGCGAGTTACGTTTACCAAATGGCAGGAAGCGGCATAGTTGGTAGCTCCTAAGGATAAGAGGCATATTGGGAAGGGTTATGGTGAGGTAATTGATGACAAAACACTCGCTAGATTATATAAAGAGCGAGATGCAGCAGATTTAAAGCGAGCTCAGGCTGCGGAGAAAAGACAGGCCAAACAAGCAGCTGCTCAATTGGCTGTAGGTCGCTCTACCAAAGGCAAGCGGGTCTCAATTCAATTACCAGTGGTTATTGAAGTTCCTGATGATGAAATAGATGGGTGGAATTCGGATTCAAGTTCATCTTCTTAGAGCGTACCGGATAAGCCCGAAGACGGATTTGAAGATGCGGAGGTAGGTAGTGAGGGGGGAGGCGCGCCACATTTGGAGGATGAAGGTGCGCGACGCGTGGAGAGGGAGAGGCGGGGGAAGGGTGTCCAAGGTCCGGCAGAGTATGAGGGCGCCGACGCGGCTGCTGCGGGATTCAGATCCGTTAGTCTGTCAGAGATGGAATTCATATTTAAATTGAAAGATAACCAGTTGCATTTCCGTTTTGTTTTGTTGGGGAGAAATAAAGTGCCAAAGTAAATCCATTAACCCGGCTACAGCCTTCCCATGCGCGCTGTTGAGATTCCTCTCCATGCTCCCCGCTGCGGCCATTCTGCGTCGCTCTTGTGGGGGAGGTCCTTTGAGAGGGTGATGCGGAAGGAGCTCGGCATGACGTGTCTGCGATGGAGAGGAATTTGCGTTAGATGTGTAATCTAGGCTCATACCAATCAGTATACACTATAATTAAGAGTACTCGGGGCTGATTCCCCACCCTATAGATAAGAACTCATGTTTAATCATTTTGAACTGACTTGACTTCAAACTCGAGGATTCACTACAGCATCCCTCCAAGGCTATCCGAGTGGGTGGTCGTAGTTGGGAACCATCAGTTGCATTCGTAGGTTACAGCCAAGGAGCGGGTTTCCCCGTGCTTAGTCAGTGAAGTTCATACTGAGACTACCTAGTCCCAAATGGGCCTTGCAGTGAATCTACCTGGGTGTGCCAACCAGACTATACCTGGGTGCTCATGGTCCATTGGGACAGAATATGAGTTAAAAAAAAAAAAAATGTGATCGAATGCTGTGATTGGGGAGTGAAAGGTGTGGGAGTTATCGTTCCGCGTATTGGCCGCTACCACTGCTGGGTGGGAGTGAGAACATTGATGTGGCAAGAAGCCGATACGTGCGGTCGATTGACGCCCCATTGCGAGGCTGTCCCGAGAGGCTCAGCCCGACTACTCTCAAGCGTTACCCTCACAGCTTCCGCACCAAGTTATGTATTTGTGCATTAATCTTGACAATTGGCAAATTGGGCGCTCTCTGACAGTTGTTTTCCGATCCACCAATTGCGCACTGTCCAACCGATTCACCAACCGTCAATTGAGCAGTCATCAAGATTGATGATTCGGTCAGAACACATAAGAAATAATATATACAGCTTGCCTATCGAGTTATAATTTTCTTAGAAACCACAATGAACTGCTACATAAGTATCCAGTGCTATATAAGTATCCAGTGCTATATATTGCTTTCATACGACACGACATTCCTAGGCCCAGGCTTTGTATGATCAATGACAATTATAAATAAAGTTATAATGCAGATTATTAGAACTCAAACACTCGCATCTAGTCTATGACGAGAGACCACATCCCTAATTTCTCGTCAGCTCCCCTGTTCCCTCTAGCTACCACTCAACCAACAAAATACCCCGGTTTCTGGGTGGCTCCTCGTGGTCCCTGTAATGGGACCGTATAGGAGTAAAGAGTATATATTTTTCTTTGAAAAAAAAATCACCAACAAAATAATAACACAGTACCTCTCCCTATCCCCCGCCTTCCACTTGCAGGAACTTATATACTGATCTAAAGCACTCCAGCTCCCTACACATTTCTCAGTATCAAATAAGGAGTAAGCGATTGCTTAGGTGGATCTCCACTCTTCCAGTCCAACTTCCCAAGTGGCCCAGTAATCAAATTTGCACATTCCAATCGTAAAAGGCGTTGAGCTGTCTTTCGGCAGTGCAACCGGACAGGCAGTGCAACCGGACAGCTAACCTGGGTGGGCTATGATAGTTGGAACAAATGAAGAAAAGACGTAAATATTCAAGACATGTACACGTATCTTACAGTGAGCGCAAGGTGTAAATAGAAGAAAATGAATAAATAATTTTAATAGTAGATGCAACATACAAGCTGGAGGGAGGGAGGAAGGACAGGGGAAGAGGGAGAGGAGGAGGAGGAGATGGGGGACCGCATAATAGGGTTCGATCTGGGAGGGCTTGAAGGGGAGGTACGCAAGGCCTTGGGGGGGATAGTCTCGGCACCTGGGGGGGACGAGTAACGGCTCGGCACCAGGACCAGACGGGATCAGCTACAGGTTCCTAAAGATGATAGCAGGTACGGTGCTAGGCGATGAGGTTTTCAGGGAGGTGGCATGGAATCTGGGACACGGCAGGATCCCAAGGGAGTGGCAGTTTAGCAAAGTGGTAATGATTCCGAAACCAGGGAAGGATCACACCAGGACGAAAGGATGGAGACCGATCAACCTGATCAACTGCATCGGAAAACTAGGGGAGAAGGTGGTGGCAGACCACCTACAGGAGTCAGGCCTCCTACACAAGCATCAGTTTGGGTCGGTGAAAGGGCGGTCTGCAACTGAGGCGGCTTTACGCACGGTGACAAGAGCCCAGAGGTGTATGGCGAAGGGAGGGGCGGTAGGGTGGGCTTTCTGGGACGTAAAAGGGGGGTTTCAGAACGTCAGAGAGGAGGATGTGATAAGGGAATTGGAGAAATCAGTGGAAGGGAGGAAGTGGATCCCATGGGTGAGGGGGTTTTTCAGAGCAAGGAAGTTCGAGGTGGCATGGGATGGTAAGACAAGGGGGGAGGGAAGAACTAATCTGGGGGCACCGCAAGGGTCTCCGCTGTCGCCGGTCATCTTCTTGATTTGGATCGCACCGATTATTAGGAAAATGGAGGACGAGGTTAGAAGGATGGCAGGGCCTTGGGATAACGAGCTGCCCTCGTACGTAGATGACCTACATCTCAACATCTGCATATGGGATAGGACAAACGCGGGGCTAGACATGGAATTGATGCTGGAGCGGGCAGACAGGGCGGTCCACAAAGTGGCAGAGGAGTGCTATTTGCCACTTGAGGATAGCAAATATGAGCGACTGGTTCTGAGGCAGAACAGAAGGAGAAAGAACTCAGAGGTGAAAACGGTCAAGTGGGTAGGATTGGTGATGGATGAGAGTTTAAGTTTTAAGGAGCACTGGAAGGAGAGGTTAGGAAAGGCTAAGAGGCTACTGGGGAGTCTCAGCGGCCTCGGGAATGCCAACTGGGGGTTGAGCGCATCTAGCTAGAGGGCGCTGTATACGGGGATGATCAGAGCGGTGGCCCTCTGGGGCATGGAGTTAGCATGGAGGGGACAAAGGACCTGGGAGGAGGAGTTCGAAAAGTTGCAGTATCAGGCGTTGAAGAAGTGTGTAAACGCAGTTCAGGGGTCAAGTAGAGAGTTAGTGAGCCAGATTGCCGGAGTGGAGTCACCGAGGATGGTCCTGGATGCAGCACAGGCGAGACTGGCAGCGAAGATGATGAGGGATACCTCGGCTCTCGGAGACCTGTGGGTCGGACAAGAAGCGGAGGAGAACACTGAGGGAAGGAGGGACTGGAGGGATTTCAGTGTACCCTACTTGACAAAGGACGGATTCACTTCGGCTATGTCGGCTATCTTGAGCAAGGTAGGGAGGCTGGTGGAGGAGGGGGACGAAAGAGTTAGCGTTGGGGGGTCACTCGGGAGGCTGGATATACCAGTTGTTGATCTGAGGCTGTCAAGCACAGCCAAGGCTGCTACATGGATTAACAGGATTGAGGAGGTTAAGGGAGAGAGCGTGGTAATATATACGGACGGCAGCATGAGTGAGACGGGTAGGGTAGGTGGGGGGTGGTGTTCCGAAGGAGGCACGGTGAAAGGGTGCGTAGGCTTAGGGAGGATGGCCACGGTGTGGGATGGGGAAATAGCCGGGCTCTGCAAGGCGGTAGAGAGTTCGCCAGGACACTGGAAGGTGCTAGTCCTTACGGATTCTCAGGCGGCAATCTCGGCCACGGTAAAAGCTGGAAGGAGGGGAAGCCATAGGACAGCTGACCTGGGGAAGCTGTTAAGGCAGATCAAGCTAAGGCAGGAGGAGTTGGGGGCAGATGCGGTGAAAGTTGGATGGGTCAAGGCCCACATCGGAATTCCAGGAAACGAACGGGCTGACGTATTGGCCAAGGAGGGTTCAGAAAGGGTGGTGCCGGGTGAGCTGCAAATCACCGAGGGGGGGGGGTAAAGCAAGAATGGAAAAGGATGAGGGAGCTGGAGAGGAAGGTACGAGGCAGTGGGGAGGGACGAGTGGTCAGGTGGGAGAGGAAAGCAAGGGTTAGGTACGTCCACTGCAGAACGGGCAAGGGGAATCTACAGTCCTGGCGGAACAGGCTGGATGATACAGTCGACCCAATGTGTAGGACGTGCGGATGAAAAGTGGAGACAGGCAAGCACGTAGCCTTGGTGTGTCCACGGGGGGAAGAGATTGGGAGAAGGTGGGGGTCGTGGGAGGAGATGGATGACCGGAGGAGGTGGTTGAAGAAGATAAAAGACGGGGGAGAGGAGCGGACGGTAGACTTGGTGGAGACGTTCTTCTCCAACCTAGATCTCACCTGAGGGGCAGTGGTGGTGTAGGGGGTGCACATTAGGGGAAGGGCTGGGAGGAGTGTGGCGGGGGAGGCATACTTACACGGGGATTGGCCGGCAAATGAGGGCGTGGAGGGGGAGGCAGGGGTTATTTCGGTTATATTGTTTCCTAGGTTCGGGAGGCAGGACGTTTATGTAGCCCGTTGTTCCGAGGGTGTACCGAGTCTTTTAAGATGAGGGATCGGGGCCGCTTCATAGCCTTAGGCTCCATAAGCGTATAGACTTCAAAATGGTAAATGTGGGGAGTACTCGGGAAGAACTGACGAGGATTTGAGTAATAGGCTATAATTGGAAACGGAAAACCGTAGATAATACATACGTTGAGTAATCGTCGACATGGGAGGGCGTGTTCGGTGGACGCGAATACTGAAAGAAATTTCTTTATTTATTGGACGCGAGTACTGAGGAATTACATCCAAAACTCGGAGCCCCTTACAGTATCTAGTCTATCGGATGTATATTCCTTACTAAGCGGTTTTACTTTTAGAATTCGTTTACCATCTTAATCGGTTGGAACAACGAGCAGGACGTAAAGGTCTCAGGAGAATAACTATAATGAGTTTTCCAATGATCTCCAGTTCTCATTATAATCAAAGTCCCCAGATCCTAGTTATATGTCCACCCTATTTTGAGAGTGAATCTGAGTTATGAGTTACGGTTGAGTTTCCATAACTATTCAGCGACTTTGGCTAGGTCCAAGAGAAAATGGAGGGGAAGAAACTTACCGGTGTGTTATCGGGCGGGGTATAAAAAACGTGAAACAGGTCCTTAAGCGAGTGTTACAAACTAGCTACTCACGTGACTAAACTCATCTAGCGACCGCCGGAACTAACATAGACCGCATTAGTGAAGCCTCTAAGAGGCGAAGCTCGGGACCCAAACATATCTCGATCATAATCAACGTGAAGGCTCCCATTCAAGTAGCTAAACTGGTTCTTGTCGAAGCTCAGACCTATAAAGCGAGTTATCAACGAAGTCGCGTAAACCTGACAAAGCTTGCCTACGTTATATACATATTGGAAGTCGTTCTTAGCCAGGTCGTTCGCTGTCATTTGGACGTTATGATCGTCGCTATCTGTCACCTAGTCGGTAGGGAATTAATAAGAGTGTCAAGAGAATTGGACGGCTCATCTAGGCGTCTGAAACGCTACACATTATCCTTATATATATCGACCAACAACGCAAGAGTTTTGGCATCATTTTCACTAACATACCCAATTTCCGCGCTCAGCCCACGAATACAAAGAGGCGTAAGGTTTAATGATCATCTATGATCTTGTCGCAGACCGTCACGTTGGCCGTTGGCTTGTCGATTGGACTGTTCCAATTGAGTGACGCGAACCGATATGTACCAGTTCAGTGAGAGCGTCACTTTTCTCGGAGAACGGATCGGAGGAACGTTAGCAACGAGTGCAAGGATTGGCCGTATAGAAGTCGAACATACAAAAAAAAAAAAAAA
>ML121594.1:0-32158 GCA_003788615.2 Terfezia boudieri ATCC MYA-4762 | reverse complement strand
GACCCGACTTCCTTTCAATATAACGTATCATCGTATACTCCGATTCGAGTCCCGATCAATGAGAGATTTGTCTAACCCGATCGAGACGTAAAATTCAAGCAAGTTTGCTAAGCAAGTTTTTTCGAGAACTTGCCGGCAAATTTGGCGAAATTCACCCAAGTTACAGCGAATTTTTAAACAGGTGCGTTTGGCGTGTTTGTGAATTTGCTAGTCTTTTTTTTTTGCAAGTTCCTTGCCAAACTTGACGCAAGTTTAGATCCTAACTTATGGGGATAATAATTGAAACTTATGGGGATTTTATTATTTGGCTACTACGAAGTGGGGTTCGTCTAATTAGAGCGTTTAAATCTTTGTAGAATCAGACCAACTTTGTAGATAGAAGGATGCCACCAAACGGGGGTGGCGGGGTGCTGGGGGGTGGGTGGGTGGTACGGGAGTTGGGTGGCATCTTTGGAAGGAGAGGTAGCGTCAGTGCAAGTACGGCTCGAGCTGAGGAAGGCATAGTGGGAGAGTTTCCTGGAAGGGGTGTTCTCGCTGCGTCTCCCCTCGTACCTCTCCTTAGAGTTGTCGCGCGTACCCTTCCGACATCGGCCCAATTACCTAAATGAAACCATGAAATAAAGAGGGGTCGTTTTGTTTTGCCTTTACGTTGACCAATAGAAAGTTAAATTTATACTTAAGGTAGAGACTGTCTGATTGCTTAGACTTAGGGCGTCGTCGGCGCAGCCGCGGGAGTATGAGACGGCCTGGAACCTGTGGGAAGGGGGCGGAGAGGGAGAGGTGCGCAGCGCGTGGAAGTAGGAGGTTTACACCGCGCGGAGGGGGGAGTGATGGATGGAGGCGTAGAAGTTTAGGCAGAAACCCGAATAGGCCATGCGAGATGCGGAGCCATCTGGGTGCGACCGTAATGTAAGTCTGCCTGGGGCTGCGCCTGAGCGGCGCCATGGTACTTTTTTTCCCTCAGGAAGGTGTTTATGCACAAGAGTCTAGATTCGAACGGACTACGCCGCGATCTATGCCTATAAGAGTAGCATCCGTGGCCGCGTCCTCCCCCCATCACCGCTCCTTTTTTTCAGTGGCTCACCCGAAGTAGATCCCTCGTCCAACTCATGCAGGGCGTGCTCCTTAATCAGTACTGGCTCTCACTCACGCACGTCGCCCCTCTCAGTACTGGCACTTGTGCCTCCCGTGCGAGCGGTAGCCGATACCCGCCTGTAAACCGCCGCCTGTCGTTATTTAACCTCACTCCTACCCACACTCATCACGCTTAACCATTTATTATGGGGCTTATCCTAATACGACCTCCGCACACTACAAGACCCTATGTTCTAACTCCTTTGCGGCCACTTATGCCCCTCCGTATCCGTCTCCGTATCCGTTCTTCCAAAACGGGATTTAGCGTTGAAAAGAGGGGAGATTGTAGGTAGAGGATCCAGTAAGTAGAGGAGGCCGAGCGAGATAAAGGGGCGCGAGGAGGAGGCGAGCGTTGTGTGGTTTGGAGTGAAGCCGTGCGCGGACGCGGAAGTGGACGTTGGAAAGAGAAACCGAAGAAGGGGGGGTGCGTGGGGGTGCGGGGTTAGGTGGGCGTGGAGCCGGGGCAGTAGAGTAGGGACTTTGGCGTTTGGAGAGGGGTCGTGGTAAGTTGAGCATGCCGAGCCCGTAGCTCCGTCCCATGTACAAGAGCGAAAAACACGAGCACGTCGAGGGCACCGAGTTCTTGATGAACCACTCCATACTCTTATAACAACCCTATAAGAGGGAACGTTCACTACACGCTACACCACCACACTACCACTACCACTACCATCACACTCTCTCTCCATCTTATGGCCCCCTTCTCAGCGTGACCTGTGATGGTAGCCGCTCGGGTATAAGTCGATGTGAACGGTGGGAAAGCTAGCGCTGAGCGAGTATCTTCCTGATAAGCAACGCCCCGTTCAGGAGGAGTGGCTACACTATGACAATTATCCCTACCCCCCCATTGTTACATAAGTCACGAAGAGAGTTTAATTTAGAACCTAGCCCAATTAAACCTAGATAATTGGCACCTTGACCCCAAAAACACCGCCCAAATCGGTCATTTTAATCAGGCATTTAAACTGCCATTTGCGTGGTTGCAAAATGGGGTACTCAAACCCAGAATACAGTCAACTCTTGCTATAACGGACGGCAGAAATTTGGAGCTTTCTGTCCGGTATAGCAAGGGTTCCGGTATAGAAAATGACAGGGGTTTAGCCTGGCATACGAGTGGCCGGACTGGGAATGATACATTAAGTATATACAGTATGGGAAATGTACGGGGAAGCTCTGGATTTCCCAATTGCAACACCGTTCTCAAGCTGCAGGAAAACGAAGAGCACTGAGTGTGCTGGAAAAGCGTGAGATATGTCGGAAGCGACTGGAACCAGATCATGCAAAAGAGAAACTTAGTGGCTTTGGCAAGCATTTCCTGGACCACCATGTGGGTAATCACATCGTGCTTTAAACATGTGTTTTAGTAGATATTAATCATAATAATATAGGGAGTGGACACTGTCTGATATACTGAAGGAGAGTGCCTAGAACAAGATTTGCCTAATAGTACTGGTTGGAAAAAGAAGCAGTTTTCAGTGCTAGAGCGACATGTTATTGAGTACAACGATTGATTGAGACTGGGGTTGATGTATGTACCTAGAACAATTAGATTAGCTTCATCCGTTATAGCAAGGGAGAAATGTATGGAGGCAGGGATAAGAAAATCTTTGCACTCTGTCCGGTCCGGTATTATATGGCCGTCCGGTATAGCGAGAGGCAATTTGCTGGTAAAAAATCCGGAAGCCTCTGGTCCGTCCGGTATAACAAGGGATCCGGTATAGCGAGGTCCGTTATAGCAAGAGTTGACTGTAGTCAAAACCGCACAAGAACCTCGATTAAAAAAAAACCGTCAAAATTAGGATTGAATACCCCTATTAATTTTAGCTAAAACGCCGGACAAATGGCCAAGTTTTGAGTACCGGTACCCATCGAAAAGTGCGTATAAAAATGGCGTATATTTCTGTCCATAAACCATTCTAGTCTCATGAAACCATTCGCTGGCTTTTGCCAAATATTAGGTACATACTGTTCATGCCAGACTCTAGTTGTTCGCTTTTGCTGAGAAGAGAGCATCTTGGCATGAGGCTCATATGGCTTTTAAATTAGTCAGCTAGGTACAGCCGAATGCTTAGTATCTCATGCCCTTGACCACTCATGTCCCTGAGATTTCTACAATAGATCGAGGTTAGTCTGGTTGGCACGATCGAAGTAAGTACGTAAAGCAATAAAATCCAATGGCCTTCAATCTTTGAGTGGATATATAGGAAGCTGGTTCTGCACATGTGGAAGAACTGCTGAAAGCAGTCTGATTAGAGATGCAGAAGGATCTCATCTGCAAAATTAATCTCGCAACCTCTGCCAGCCCAAGTACTATGGATTCCTCTAGTTCACATACCAAATCTTCTATGTCTGCATCAAACGAGGATGTCGAGGCTATGCTCCAGCTAGAATCGGAGCTATTACTTTCATTACCCTCATCATCCTCCTTCGGATCCAATTCCTCCATGACAGCATCCTACAAGTCCTGATCTAACTCTTGTAGGGCATCATGCAGTCTAGTGTCCTTTAATACCAATGAGTCAGGTGATGCTTGTTGCTCACACGAGGCATGTTCTCTGAATGGAGTTGTAACAAGCAGTTGGCTGGAGTTGGAGGTTTGCCGAAGTTGGAGGTTCTACTTAGCCCCCTGGGGGGGTTCTGCTGCACAAATCCATGAGACTATGCGCAATCATACCTAAGTCAAATTATGTTATGGGTGACTAACCTAGGCGTTGTCCTATTTGTTTACACCTTGATGTTCATGGCACAAATCTCACAAAAGTTCTCTAGGTTTGCGTTTAAATATTAGCCCAGAAACACATTTATCTATCGATTTCAATGGAAAAGCTATGGTTGGAAAAAAAAGAAAAAAAAGAAGAAGGGCCTTGCTGTGGTGTGGTCATGTTCTCATTCCTCAAACATACTAGGCATAAGGCCTTCGCGAGCGCCAAGGCTCTGATCACACTGACTAATCTAAGCTAAATAATGATAGAGCCCCCCACTTGCCAAGAAAAACATTTTTTCCGGCCGAAAGTCTTAACGCCAAGTTTGTATAGTTTAAATGTTCCTGTCCGCTCTGTTTATAGAGTGTTGCTTTTTGAAATACAGTAGATTTTATCTACTATGCCACTCGTATGTTGTAAAGGGCCACAGGCCTATAGATTTTATATGAAGCTCAAACCCTATCCAAAATACCGCTGAGTGCAATACGCAAATATGTACGAGGGGCGCTTTTGGCCATTTTGGGTGTGCATAGTTGAGTTATTGCGGGCATAGACTATACGGTACAATCTGTAGGAGAAAGTCTTCACACACCCGGGCACCTATTTATACATCGATTGCACTGCGGTATATCTCACCAGATGAGCGGGCGAAGAGGGCTCATTCCAACCTAAAGAATTCACTTATTCTTTAAATTTAAAAAATTTAGAAAATAAAATTCAGGTCTTTGTTTTAATATAGATAAATCTATTTTTTTTAAAATTTTGGGGAAAAGAAAATAATTATGTAAAAAAATAAAGTTAAAAAAGCCCGAAAAATATTTTCAGCATCAATTTGATCATTAAGTAAATCTGACCCAATATTTTTACAAGGGGCTAGTTTTTCATATTCTGACAAATTTTGTAAGCGAAAATTCCCAAATCTTCGCGCATCGCAGTAAATTATTTTTTGATTACCATTTAGAAAAAAAGTTAAGATAATTGATTTTTTTTGTTCAGTGCTTCCTCTAAATTTTTTCTTTAATTTTTTTATACACTATAATTAAGAGTGTTCGGGGCTGATTCCCCACCCTATAGATAGAACTCATGATTAATCATGAACTGACTTGACTTCAAACTCGAGGCTTCACTACAGCATTCAACGTGAGCAGGGCGCACCCCCCAGGTCAGGCATCGAGGTGGCAACCAGGATGTACATAAGGTTCTCCTAGAGGCTACATCGGTATAGGGGGCAACGAGAAGGCGGATCAAGGCATTCCCTAGGGGGCTCAGAACACACAGCTACGAAGTGCGCGCCGCCCTCCAAGGCTATCCGCAAGGGGGAGTGGCTGGTCGTAGTTGGAAACCATCCTGGAGAATGCAATTGCATTCGTAGGTTAGAGCCAAGGAGCGGGTTTACCCGTGCTTAGCCAGTGGAGTTCATACTGCGACTAGTCCCAAATGGCCTTGCAGTGGATTCACCTGGGTTTCCGGGTGGCTCATCATGGTCCATTGGGACAGAATATGAGTTGGAAAAAAAAAACATGTGACCGAATGCTGTGATTGGGGAGTGGAAGGTGTGGGAGTTATCGTTCCGCGTATTGGCCGCTACCACTGCTGGGTGGGAGTGAGAACGTTGATGTGGCAAGAAGCCGATACAGTGCGGTCGATTGACGCCCCATTGCGAGGCTGTCCCGAGAGGCTCACAGCTTCCGCATCAAGTTATGTATTTTGTGCATTAATCTTGACAATTGGCAAATTGGGTGCTACTGACAGTTGTTTTCCGATCCACCAATTGCGCACTGTCGCACTGTCTAGCCGATTCACCAACCGTCAATTGAGCAGTCACCAAGATTGATGATTCGGTCAGAACACATAAGAAATAATATATACATCTTGCCTATCGAGTTATAATTTTCTTAGAAACCACAATTTTTTTTTTTTTTTTTTTTTGAAATCTGTACGTCTGTGAAGCCTAAGGCTATGAGACGGTCTCGTTCCCTCATCTTAGAAGACTCGGTACACCCACGAGACGACGGGCTGCATAAACGCCCAACCTCCCGAACCAAGGAAAAACGAAAGAACCCCCCCCTCCGCCACGCCCGCTGTCCGGCCTCTACACCAAACTTTAAAAAGAAACCACAATGAACTGCTACATAAGTATCCAGTGCTATATATTGCTTTCATAGGACATTCCTAGGCCCTCTTCCTGGCATGTAGTGGAGGCTTTGTATGATCAATGACAATTATAAAGAAAGTTATAATGCAGATTATTAGAACTCAAACACTCACATCTAGTCTATGACGAGAGACCACATCCCTGATTTCTCGTCAGCTCCCCTGTTCCCTCTAGCAACACATGGCACCCACTCAACCAACAAAATACCCCGGTTTCTGGGTGGCTCCTCGTGGTCCCTGTAATGGGACCGTATAGGAGTAAAGAGTATATATTTTTCTTAAAAAAAAAAAAACACCAACAAAATAATAACACGTTACCTCTCCCTATCTCCGCATTCCACTTGCAGGAACTAATATATTGATCTAAAGCACTCCAGCTCCCTACACATTTCTCAGTACCAAATAAGGAGTAAGCGATTGCTTAGGTGGATATCCACTCTTCCAGTCCAACTTCCCAAGTGGCCCAGTAATCTTATTTGCATATTCCAATCGTAAAAGGCGTTGAGCTGTCTTTCATGTACAGCGTCTGGCAGTGCAACCGGACAGGCAACCGGACAGCTAACCTGGGTGGGCTACTATGATAGTTGGAACAAATGAAGAAAAGACGTAAATATTCAAGGCATGTACCCGTATCTTACAGTGAGCGCAAGGTGTAAATAGAAGAAAATGAATAAATAATTTTAATAGTAGATGCAACATACAAGCTGAATAGCAAGGAAACTGAGGAACGTGACTGTCCGGTTGCACTGCACTGCCAGACGCTGTATGCATCCTGCAGCATGGTTGGCAATCCATTATTTGCATGCCTATTCTAGGCAACAGATACATACTTAAGTAGTATCTAGTAATTTGGAATGCGGAGAAACATAAGCACCCGACTCGCGCCTTTAACCCATACAATCACTTTTACTACGGTTTTGAGAACGCAACAAGCAGCTATATATATTCCTATTACACATCGCAAGGTCTGCGGATCTACTCGGCAGGTTAAGAGAACTGTGAGAATAATTAAGGGATGGCCGATCCACTGTCTATCGCTGCTAGTATTGCAGGTTTACTGTCACTTGCTGGACCGATTCTTGCCGAAGGTTATACATATATTGCATCCGTTCGAAACAGTCCAAATGCGCTGAAGCAACTATTGAGCGAAATATCCAGACTCGAAGCTGTTCTTGGTCAAATCGATGAACTTGCCCTCGAAAGCGCAACTAATACTAGCTCTATAGTACAAACCCAGGGCTCGAAGCGGAGGATCTCCGAAGTGATTACGCCAGATACAATCAAGGCCGCCAGCGATCTACTCAAATCAGTGCACTCATCGATCAAACATTGTGAGCGAATTCCTGGACAAAGTGCAAAAAATATGGGGCGGGCTATTGTGTGGCCATTCAAAGAAGGGGAGGTAAAAGAGAACCTGGATCGGTTTCAGCGACTTATCAATACCTTTGAGTTGGCATTGAGTATTGAGTCTAGGTGAGAGTTTTTATTCCACGTGTATATTGATCCTAGACCCCTGAAACTAATATTACTCTTGACCTCTAGTCACCTTTTGAGTAATATCAATAAGAGGACTCTGGAAATGCAGGACGAGCAACAAGGTTGGCTAATTCTACCATTTGCTTAAGATTTTCTTTTTGGCGAATCATTCCTTATGTGTAGGCTATCTGATCTATGACATTCCCCAAGGCTCAAAACCTACCTACATTAAAGAGTTATGAGCGCAGGTTATTTATTTCTTTAAAGAAAGTCATAAGCGCAGGTGGCTTGTGTGGGAGCAAGGGTACAGCTGCTAATGAGTTGCATGCATAATAGATGCCAAAATGCAAAGGTTGATATCGGATAATGAGTTTAGGAGCTGTCAAGAAGGGCTCATGAGGGGTGTAAATGGTAGGCCAACCCTAGGCTACTTAAAGCTTGAGTATGTATGGCTAATTACCCATTTAAGATAATCTAATTCTAGGAATGGAGACTCTGGATATTGCAAAGGTTACCCACACGGCAGTTACAGGTAATTCACAGGCTATAATGAAGTTGGATATGGAAGCGAAACGTATGATATTCGTTTCTGTTTTTATTTTGAAGTCCATTGGGTAGGGTTCTTTATCATGCTGAGAGCTGCATACAGAGGAACGGGTATACAAACTTCTAGAAATGTTATCTCCACTGGATCCCCCAAAACGGCATCAGGACATACAGGCACAGCGTTATAAGGGTAGCGTTTTGTGGCTACAGGAGTATGAGCACTTCCGTGTATGGCAGGATACCAGTATATGCACAGGAAACACAAGCAACCGTATTCTACAATGTTATGGAATACCAGGTGCTGGAAAAACCATCGTTAGGTTGGTTTAGACTCACCCTGACACATTATATATCAGTGTTCATTAGGCTAATGAAAGTACTTATGTAGCTCCATGGTGATTGATCATCTCTTGTCCCATTATGGCGAGCAACGAGTTGCATATATCTACTGTGACTATCGAGATAAAACAAACCAAAACCTACTCAATATTATGGGTAGCATCCTAAAGCAGCATTTAACTGTCACTACCAAGATTCCAGATCCAATTGTGGACCTACTAGAGACCCTCCAGAAAAATGGCAAAAGGGTCATGATTCAGGATATGTCACAGATGTTGAAGTTTGTCATACCACAGACTGCTAGCCACTTTCTCTGCATCGATGCTCTGGATGAGCTAGATCCTGGGTCTCGCCTTGAACTACTCAAAGCGCTTCAAACTGAATTCGGAAGTACCCAGATTTTTCTTACAGGTCGACCTCATGTAGCATCGGATGTTAGCCGCATTCTTCAAATCCCGTCGGTGGATTCAATACAAATTACCCCCAACGTTATTGATTTACGAGCATACTTGAGTCACAAAATTGAGCAGGATCAGGAAATGAACCCAGACGACATGAATGAGCAGCTCAAAGAGGAGATTCTGGATGGGGTTATAAGTAAGGCGCAAGGAATGTAAGTAGTCAAATGTCCCCTTTTGAGTCGAGGCGTCCCCCTAGGTGTAATAAAGAAATCCATGTTATGATGTCTATGCCATGCATCCAGTATAGACTGCTAATTCTACTGATATAGGTTTTTGCTTCCTGCTTTGCATATCAGCATGGTGCTTGAACAGCCGACAATAGCCAAGAGACGAAAAGCACTAGCAACATTGCCCTCGCAACTTGATGATGCGTATGCACGGATGGTTGACAGAATACGAAATTCGAGTTCCTTGAGTGACCTCGGCATGCGAGTTCTCATGTGGCTACACTTAGCCAGACGACCGCTGAAAGTAGGCGAGATACAGCATGCACTGGCCGTCGAGCGTGGAGATACTGCACTAGATGAGAACGCAATTCCCGCGCAAAAGCGGTTGCTAGACTGCTGCCTTGGACTGGTCCTGGTAGATGAGGAAACATCGACAATCCGGCTCGTGCATTATACATTGGAGGAATACTTCCGGAAGCATGGCAGCACCGTTTTCCCTCATGGCCACAGAATCGCAGCCGAAATCTGCTTAACCTACCTTAATTTTCGTGAGCTAAATGTCGAGTGTGCAACCTATTGGGATATAAAGAAACAATTAAAGAGGTTTCTATTCTTGGAGTATGCCTCTTGTAATTGGGGGCACTATACGGCACTCACCCAAGATCGCAGTGGTGGGGATGTTGAAGGGATTGCAGTCCTTGCAATGAAAGTACTCTTGAGCAAGGGCGAGCGGTTGCCCCATATTGCTCTCCAGGTACTATATTTTGACATATGGAAGCCCCTGAAGTTGGAAGACGGCTTTAAAGACCGAAGGAGATTAAACCTGTTGGGTGTCCACGCAGCAGCGCACTTTGGCTTGTTGACCTACATGTCTGTCTTGGGCAATGACCAAGGTTGGAATGTACAATCTTCAAATGGCAGAAACCCACTCTCATTCGCAGCATCGGCCGGACATTTGGCTGTTGTCCGGCTGCTTGTTGAACGGGCGGATGTGGATGTGAACCTTAAAGATCAATTTGGCCTCACTCCACTGTCATTTGCCGCAGAAAAAGGTCATGAGGATGTTGTGCGGCTGCTAGTTGAGCGGGCGGATGTGGATGCGGACTCAAAGGATAAGGTTGACAGGACACCACTATCATGGGCTGCAAAAAGCGGGCATGAGGCTGTTGTGCGGCTGCTAGTTGAGCGGGTGGATGTGGATGCGAACTCCGAGGATAAGCTTGGCTGGACACCACTATTATTGGCCGCACAATGCGGGCATGCGGCTGTTGTGCGGCTACTTGTTGAGCGGGCGGATGTGGATGCGGATTCGAAGAAAACAGTGAGATCTCGTTATAAGAAATTTCGTTATAAGAAAGCTCTCTATAGAAACAGTGCGGACTGACTCGGGACAGGTAGAAAGTACCTGTCAAAGTTTCTCCGGCCTGGGACAGGTACTTTCTACCTGTCTGGTGATTACATAAGGAGCGGAATAGGGCGGAAGAGTTTATTTCCAAAGCCAACGATCTATAGCTACTAATTTACATCGGAGCAGTAGAAGCAATTACAGAAATAACCTCCTGTGTCTCTTGATGGCTAATCTCACCCCTCCTACAGCGCTTTTTAGGATGTGCATTTCGTTCGGCCAACTCTGCACCGGTTAAAGCACGTGTCTTAGCTTTTCCCTTAGCTTTTCTTTGCCGGAACTTGTTAAGAGCAGTGGTACAAACTCTTGAATGATCGGCTTTTGATGTAGGTTATTGGATATGTCTTCTACTCCCATATCCACTGGCCCAGGTATAGGTGCAGTTGGTGAGCAAAACATCTGCTGCATTTTCGTTGTGTGTGCCTGCTGTAGGCTTGCGATGTGCTCAGCCTGTTAGTGATTGAGGTAGTTGTTCTTGAACATATAGTGAGTGAACTAGCAAATCATGTCCTTGGTTAACATAGATGTTCCGGGCCCACAGCGAGAACTCAATATTCGCGAGAGGCCCGGGCCTCTCGCGAGGGGCCTGGCTCGCGGGGGGCCCGGGCCTGCTGCGAGAACGGTTTATTATCTCGCCGCTGGCCCGGGCCCCTCGGGAGAACACGGGAGCTCATTATTACCCAAGTAAGTAAAATTGATATATAGTAGATATAACGAGGAATAAAGCATGCGATCAAATACAAAGTACGAGTAAAGTAGGAAATGAGATTGGACAAATGAAAAGTAGTTAGATATAATGTGGAATAAAGCACGCGATGCAATATAAAGTGTGAGTAAGGTAGGAAATGGGATTGGATATTAAGCAAAATGGCCGGCAACATATATAGTGGGATTCTGATGAGGACATACTGGAGCGAGATTTGTAGGATGACATCGGGCAGTATATTCTCGGGTCCATGCAAACAGGAACAGTGGCGGGTTGGAAATTTGCCTATATATTTACACTTCGTATCATATCACGCTGAGCCACTCTTCACAACTACTAAGTAGGCAAAACTTACCTATAGGTTGATAGGTATATCATTGCATACAAAACAATGACCACACTAAGAAATAAACAAACCCAAAATACGAGTCAAATTATCACTACACCAGCAAAGAAACCCAATAATATTAACCCCGAAAAAAAAAAAATATAAAATGCGACAGGCAAAAAATAAAAAATAAAATCATATAAAATATTATGTAACGACAAAAAAATAAAACAAAAACCTCAATTATTAAGCCAAAAAAAACCAGATCATTGATAGTCCCCAGCGAAGATCTAATAACTACAAAGCTCAATATTGGGTCGAGTTTAAAAAAGAAACAAGAAAAAGCTTAATAATTGCAGTTTTTTTTTTTTCTGCTATCTTATTATGTCTATTATTACTTTGTTTTTTATTTTTTGCCTGTCGCATTCTACATTTTTTTTAGGGTTAATATTGTGGTTTGTATCTTAGTGTGATGATAATTTACTCATTTGTTCATTTGGTGTGGTGATTGTTATGTATCAGCGTGGATTCAACATATTTGCTGCATGCAACGGTGAATAGCATGAGATTGGTAAATGGGGGACTGGGTATTAATGCAATTGGTGTTTGGGTCGGAACAACTGTGAACTCACCCATCAGCTACATCGAAAATATCAATATACTATGAACCTCAATCGGTCATTCAGTATTCTCCTGCTGGGTCTAGGTCAGCTAGGAGATAGGTGGTCTTGCTGTGAGCCCGAGCCCCTCACGAGAGGCCCGGGCCTCTCGCGAGTTTAATTTTCTCGCTGTGGGCCCGGAACACAGATATCATGTAGTTGTTGCAGTATAGGTTCCACTTGTTCTGCTTGTTCTACTAGTTCCGCTTGTTCTACTGGTTCCACTTCTTCCAATGCCAGTAGATTTGAATCAATTATATGCCAATTGAAAGGAGCAATAGATCTATTAATTACCCAGTATGGATGTAGTAATAATAGTGGAATTTGTCATTTTTCTGCAACTATTGGAAGAAGCTAATGCTAACAAGGTAGTGTATAGTGGGTAATAATCTCACAAGAATAATTATAGTAAGTTAGCACATTATTGGCTTCAATTCCAGCTTCAATGTATAGAAGCTTGGCTAAGTTCCACTCAAACTTGATTTTATCAATTATAAAATAAGTAACCTAGCCAAAGAGTTATTGAAATGCTACTTGAGAATCAAAGATGCGAGGAATTTTGGTTTGGCTTTCAATTTCCTAGTATTGAATTTTAGTATGTATAGTAGCTAAATATTTTATTAAGCATGAAGTATACTCTTCCAAAGTAATTTGTAGATTTAGGAATTGTTTTGGCCTATAAATGAATATCTTTATTTCTTTGAGTAGAGTTCGCTTCTAGATTTTGATGATAGTGAGTATAATATCTTAAAAACTAAGGTACTAGATATCAGTATATAAATTACAGGATAGAATTTCAGTACTAGTATATATACCTGTATTTCTTTATTATCCCAATTATTATAGAGATATTCTCTTTATTTTAGATATAAATAGTATAAAAGCTCCACTTTTGCTTCTTATATTTTCTCTATAGTCAAGGCTTGAATATATCTCCAAACAAAAGTGTATAGAACCTCTTACTAATCTTTTTTATATTGAGTACTCTCTATAAGATACTTCTTGAAATTTTAAAATATATACTATTCATATAACTATTGAAATAATTGTGGCTTTATTTCTTATAAGCTTTTAATCATTCCTTTGCTCTAATCTATAATGATAACTTTTGGAGGTAGAAGACCAGACCAACTCATCTAACTTCATATGAATAAAGTTAAAATCTTCATAACTTTCAGCTCAAATAAAGGTAAATCCAGTAGAAAAGGTTTGATTAGTATTCATAATTCCAACAAGATGAGCAAGGGGCATACAAAGTTGATTATTACTAAAAGTTACATCATTTTCAAGAAGAAAGTCTAATACAAATTATTAACATAAATGAATTTGCTCTGTACTGATAAATAGGATTTTCTCTAAGTGATATACAATAACAATCTCTTTAACTTCTTCACTCTGCCTAGTTCTTGAATGGAATCCTACTTTTGTTAAAGCTGTAAGTATCTACTCAATGAGATCTACTGGAGTTTGTAGTATATCTATTCATCTTATATTATAGAATGCCTTAGGATCTAGAAGAAAGCCAAGTTGTATCTAAAATCGAAAGTATTCATTATAGCTTGCTCCAGCAGACTAGAAGTTTACTACTTCTGCTAGCTGCTACTGCTAGCTGCTTTTGCTAGCTGCTTTTGATAATTGATATCCTGCCACTTATATTCTGGATAGATAGCTGCAGTATTTTTAACCTCCAATTGATGTACATATGTTAGATTCTTTACAGTTAAAACCCATTCTTTTTTTCCTCCTCTAGTACCATTATTAATCTGTCTTTTCTGATCTGCTACCAACTACAATGGCAAATCCTATGTGTATTGTATAGTCCTGTAGGCGGTGGTAGGTATCATTTAGAAATGTATATAGTTCTTTAGTTATTAGTACATGTTGATGTAACTCTGAGATTGGATCTATACTACTTGCCATATTTATCTGGGGGGCAGCAGCCTAGTACTACGGGACTTACTTCATTGTTGTTGTAGCTATTATTGTAGTCAGCCGTAGTTGTTATTACTCGTAGATAGGACTTATATAATTACTAGACAGGTAGAAAGTACCTGTCCCAGGCTGGAGGAACTTTCTACCTGTTCCAAATCAGTTCGGAAATAATGCCCCGGACCCATAGGAATTTATATAGAAAAATAAGAAATTCTCGCTATTAGCAGGTTTCTTATATCTTTACTTAGTAATACATTTACTAGTAGATTAACTTGCCTTATCCTGAATCCACTTCGGTTTCTGCATGGCTTCTCATAGTTCCTTCAGGTTTTTTTATTGTTGTTGCTACAGCTACATATATTACTCCATATTGTATTTCATACTACTTAAATATACTGCATGACCAATATCAGATCAAATATTAGCCAAGTGCTACAACTGTCATAGCATCAAAGCTGACCCAAATCCGACAGATGTAGACTGAAAAGAATATAAAACCCTTACATGAACCTTTCATAACTTTTATGTATATGTTCTAGTCTATTGTAGAATCCAGTTCATCCCAGAATCTAGTGCATTCCAGAATGGACCAGTCTATACTGGAATAGACTGATTCTGCAACAAACCGGTCTATTATGGAATTAGAACTTTTAGTTTGTAAAAGTTTTCTTTAACGGAATAAAGGTATCTAGACTACTAGTACGTTCAATGCAATATAATATACCTCTTCAATACAATTATATTCTTCAATGCAATATACTCTATATATTATAATATCCTACTAGCAAATTGGAGCGGCTTCCTTCACTAGCATTAGACTATATTATCTTGAGTCTATCCTATTAACATGGCAAACTCAAAAGCCAAAGGCACTATATAAAGTTGCCCACCTTATATCTACTAGATCTATGGTTCGCTGTAAATGCAAGGGCTAATATGCAGACTGATGCTGCCAATGCAAAAAGGAAGGGCGTTTGTATACTGCTTATTGCTATACTGGCTTACGAAATCATTCTTGTTCTAATTTAGCCCAAGTATTGAGCAATAGATTAATTGAACAAGTAGAGGTTTGAATATGTAGAGGTTTGATAGAATAAGTAAAGGGTTGAATATGCAGAGATTTGAGTATACAGAGATTTTATGGAATAAGTGAAGGGTTGAACATGTAGAGGTTTGAGCATACAGAGGTTTTATAGAATAAACAAAGAGTTGAGCATGCGGAGATTTAATTATATAAGTGGAGGTTTGAGTATGTAGTAGTTTGGGCTTTTATATTATATATAAAATTATAGACTCAGTTTCCTCTCAATTTGCCTTTATATATTGTACAGAGTACACATATTTGTAATTCTACAATGGGCCAGAACATATACCTATATACTATCATATCTCATATAATCATAGGTATGGAGGTGCTGAATAAAAGTCTTTTTCTCTTTTCTATCTAGGAGTTGCATATGCAGGATTGTACATATATGAATACTTGGCATATGCATGTATATTTATATATATTTATTGATATGGTCTCAGTGCTATAGCTTTCAACTAGCTCAACTACATAATCAGTTGTCTTACTTTTGAACTATTCAACCTTTCAATTTACTAAATATTACTGATATCTTAATTAGCTAGATATCAACTCTTCTTTAACTATAAAATTTATTATATACTAGTAGTAGTTAATTCTTAAACTTGAGTTTTAAAAACTTAGATTATGCAACCTCTTGGCAGCACTTTGGTGTCTTGGCTTTGCACTGATTGGCTAGAGCTATTACTCAACTTTTATATAACCCAAAATTTATCATTATACTCTGGAGTTTTAGTAAAATTTTTACTTATGTTATGTGCACGGTGTGCATACAATGCCAATTTACAAAACTTCTCATTGCAACAGGATCTTATTCTTGCAATGTAATTCTAGTAATGCTCACATTTACAATTCAATTCTGCCTCGCTCTCACCCACTTTGCTATCAGATGCAGTATGCCTTATTCCTAAAATCTTCCTCTTCACTTTAACTTTTCCAAATGATAGTTCCTACTATCACTCTCTCCCAATGTTAGCCCCACTATACTTGCCCTACTATTATTTGCATTGTGTTACTTATATTCTCAATACTATTGCTACTATCCACTTATTGCTAAATTATCATTATATTTTCAAACCTTCATAGGAGGTCCTCACTTACTCATAAGTTGCCATTGCCTTTTATGTGACCTTAATCAGATATAATACTAGTGCTTCCTTTACTAATGTATTGGACGCTTTCTTTCCCTTGGCAATATATTGGATGTAAGGTGAGCTTTTCCATTACTAATCTATATTTACTATTACACTCTTCTTATATTATAAGAATAATGTATTTTGTTCAATTTTACAAATAAAACATATTACTGAAGTAAAAGAAATAGATATCTCTATATATTTTATAATACAAATAAATTAATAAAGGAAATATAAGATAATACTAAATACATTAGAATACAGAGTAGAAAACATAATAACAAATAGCCCAATAAAATTTTCGTCCACCCATATTAGACCTAACAAGGCCGATATCACTTTATCAAGGCTCTAGTAGAGTACCTGTGATTTTTGCTAGTCCTTATTCTCATCTACTTCTAGAAGTTCATCAATATCTGTTGGGGTCTCCTTATATTAACTACCTTCTGTATTCTTATGTATCTTCCTGATAGTCTTTCTAATACCCATACTGCATTGACTAACAGTTTCCTTACTCCAAGCATCTGATCTAGCTAAATTTTATACTGACATTGTATTCCTCAATCCTTCCTATAACTCAGATATATAGGACTCTCCTTCAACTAATACATATGAGTCACTGGCCTCTGTTTTGGCCTTTCTATCAAATCTACCAATTCTGATCTTCAAGTCTGCCTTAATATTAGCCAATATAAGGCTCCTAACCTTCTCATCATATGAACTCTATATATTTTATAGTCAATAGAATATAGCTGTAATATATTAGTATTTCTGCTTTTGATATTAGATTCTACACTTACTTGCTGCCATTTCGTACTTGAAATCAATGGCCTCAGTTGCTTCTTCCTCAGTCTTTAATTTCTTTAAGTAATGTTATATTGCTGCTGCTACTAAACAAATAAAGACTATGTTGATATTATTGAAAAATTTATTGTCTCTTTTCCCTCTCATCTTAGGTCTCCTAAAGAAACATTTATAGATAATCATAACAATTTGGGCAGCCCAAAATCGGTGACCTAGTGTCTATTCTCACTCTGTTAGAGTCTATTCCTAATTTTTAGAAATATACTAACCTCTCATTATTCTTTCCTGCAAACAAATCGATCCTTATATAATAAACACTCTACCTTCTTTGCTACCTCCTTCTTACTCTGAAAGTCCAGTTGATATAGACATAAGATTCTTTGTCGACATTCAAATATGATATAGGACCTGTACCTCGAGTAAATACTTTTCAGCTGTGTTTTATTAGCAATCAGACGCATAAAGGTTATGAACCACCTACTAATGCCTCACAGGCCTTAGTCCACTTTAAATAACTCTTCTCATGCTCTTGTACCCAGTTCTATGCTTCGTTAACCAAGTTAATTATGTCCAATGCACTTAGAAATAGAAGCTTAAAAAAGATATATTCTATAATAAAGGTTTAGGCAAGGTAATAAAGCTCTTGTAGCTTGTGTAGGATAGATGTAAATGATCTAGTCTTCCAACTACTGTGCTGTAGTTGTTTTATCTCTACAATATCCGATCCTGAGCCATCTCTAGAGTTTCATAGTTCTTCTTGATCCTCAAACTTATCTGAAGAAACCTTAGTAATATCCTTCACACTTTCCTCCTGTTTTCCATCTATTAGTTTCTAGTCAATTATGAATGAACTTTAATGATACCTACTAACCTCTAATACTTCTTAGACCTAAACTTATTTATTACTCTTGAGCTCATATAGCTAGTCTCTCCTCTTGCATCTTAATTCCCTATCAGATATGATACGTACCTCTCACATCTTTGAGGTTCTTCTTTAGTTAGGGGTTGCCGCTACAACTTTAGAAGTATAATATATTTGATATGACTAGACTGAAAATATAATTGGTAAAGAATTTACTAATGGTAGTAGATATTCTTATAAAATGGTTCTTATATGTTTTTTTCCCTTAGTTAGATAGTAGTTCTATACTATATACTGTTTCTTTGCTTGAACAAAGTGCATTACTTTTTAGAATAAATAAATCATATTAACCAATTAGATTCATTCCTCTTGATCTGAATTTTCTCTTCTATCAGATGGATCTTGACACTAATTAGATACTTAGGACATCTACCAACTTCATGATATTAGGACAATTTACAACCAAGCTAGACAATTTCTGCCTCATGACATTTAGTCAAATCATATAGATTTTTTTTTAAAAAACATAAATAAAAAAGGCTGGGCAATTACTTATTTCTAACTATAATTTTTATAGTATAAGGCCTTATTCTAACAAGACTTACCTTCCTAAGGTGCTCTAACTTCACAAAGTGGCTCTATCCAAGCTGTTATAGAACTTTAGAGTTCTAATATATACATAAACTTATATTTATTATCAACTTGAAACCAAATCAGATATCTAGTATCTGCTGCTAACCAGAATCAGATATATTCCCATCTTCACTATGAGAATTATTTTCCCCTTCGCTCTCTGATAATGGACCTGGCTCTAGCTAAATCCACTTATTAAAGTCCCCCTCAGGCTTCTGAGGATTACCTCCAAATCCAGCTTTTGTAAGTGCTTCTATAGCTTTCTCATTATTAGTATACTTATATATAGTAGCTGCTGCATAGGCTAGGGCATGGGCCCTCATAAAAGCCTTGCCATCCTATGGATTCAACTACTTTACCCAGGAGAAGTTATTTTCCTTATCCAAATCCAAAATTTCATCTTTATTGTATCCCAATAATACCTTTTGATATCTCTTATACTCAGCAAGTAGGCCTTTAAACTGGACTATCTTCTTACAGCATCGAGCCTTTCCATGCTTGAAGCCATAGTCAGCACATAGCCAAGCTTTTGCTTTTTTCCTCCCAAACTTAAATAGGTATAGTTTATTTTCTGAATTAGATGCTATAGGGTTGAATGAGTCTGCCTCTATATCGAATGTATTATACTGAAAAAATAGTCGATTATCAGATTGCAGGGCTATAATTGGCCCTGTCAACCTTGGAAAGTTGTACTTGAAACAGCAGTAGCTTGTATGTACCATCGGCTACAGCAAGAAAATTTACTAAATCCTCATCTATTGTCACTTGTTCTTTGTCCTCTGGTATGCTGCCATTAAGTGATGGCTTTATTAGTATACTAGAGATTGTTCTGACTGTCTAACCTTCAGAGATCTGCGCATAGATCCTATTAATTAATTCGGCCATTGTAACCTTCCTCAAAGCTATGAGTTGTTTACTTCGGCCATTGGCCCAGTAATAGTTTCTATCAACTTGGTTGATATCCCTACTATCAGCTGGGTCTATAATGGCAACTTGGATGGTATAAGATAGTTGTATAAGCAGACATTATATATCCACTTTGGAGTCATTTGTAACATTGTCCCTCTGCTGTTTTGCTGAGACCAAACCTTTCTTAGTTTTAGTCTCCTGGTTATTTTTCAAATAATCTAGCAAGAGATAGTATAATCTCTCTCTAGCTTTATCCCCCTCTTTATCCCCTTTGGCCATCATCAATAACTTATGACCAGATACTAGAAGTCCATTTTTAGGATCGATAGTGTACTTTTGAAACGCTTCTCAAATAGCAGTTAATGTTCCACATTTCCCAGTAATACCCTTTATGAGTATATATGCCTTGAGATATCTCCACCACTTCTAGTATTCCTCCCAGTTGTCATCTTCCTATCCCAGCTGGGTTTTTGTATAGGAAGTTGCCTAATCCTCTTTTACAATGGCTCTAGATATATTGTTTTATTATTGTTGTTATTATTGTTGTTATTGCACTATCTAATATAGTAATACCCAAATTAGTTAAAATAGTTTATCCGATATTTGATTTCTAATGTACCTTAACTAGCTGATAAAATATCTACTATTGTTGTTGTTATTTTCACTGAATAAGTGACTACCTAATATAGTAATACCTAAAATCAGTTCATATAGTTTATGCAATATCTGATTTCTAATATACCTGAACTAGCTAATAAAATATCTATTTATTTACTAATAGAAGAGGCCCTTTATATATACACAAGTCTCCATCATAGTATTTACTATGCTTAGAATCATAATAACTATGAGTTTGGCCTTTATGACCTACTAAACTGTGCTAGTTCTTTTTCATAACCTACACGTCTAATAACTAGTTGTTTCGTATTTACAGTAATATGGTTTTGGCCTTTATTATTAACTAGACTGTACTAGTTCTTTTTCATAACCTACATGTCCAATGACTAGTTATTTGGTATTTACTATGGTTAGAATCATAATTACTATGGTAGGATTAGCCTTCATGACTATAACCTAGTAGATTGTACTAGTTCTTTTTCATAATATATACATCCAATAACCAGTTGTTTGAATGGGATATAGAAAGTTTATGAATGATTCAAATACCAACCTTTTATGAATATCTTAGAATGTACTTATATAAACTATAAGGTATACTAGAAATTACTATATACATTTATAGATTGGAATATTATTAAACAAGATATTAATTGAGACAAATTTAATATGTATCAGATACCTGGTGAGAGTTAACCTCTAATTAAAGTAGAACATGAAACTAACCTAGAAGTAGATAGGTAATGTGATACATAATGTATGGTGTGCGCTTCTATTCTCAATAGAGGTAGCTAGTTGAGCATCCAAGCGAGCCGATAAGGAACCTTGACTGGTTAATTGGTAGCCTTTAGGCTCTAGCCCCTTGATATCTCTCTAACGTAGTTAATAGTAGCAGCCTGAGAAATGTAGATAAAACTATATTCATACACACAGTAACAGCAATTTACTCCTCATTCTCATCTACCTTCCTCTATGCTGCTAGAACAACTACTATGTATACTAATTCTAAATCAAATAGACAAATACTAGATGTAAGCATAACTTCTGAGTTAAGAAGCATAACCTCAAGGTATAAGCTTTTCATACTTAGTTACTTGCCCAATATCATTGTTTGGTAGTTATCCAGCATAATCTTGGCATGTGTAATTCTGGGCTTAATGGGCTTGTCCAATTGACCTATTGTACTGGATAGATTTTGATTGTATTTTCTGCTCCTTAAGGGCTGCACTTTTGGAAGCCATAGGTAGCTTTACAACTGTAGTGGTTGAAAATAGTAAAACCTTCAGAGATAGAAAAAGGTACTAAAGTGGAAAACAATTAGACATTATTATAAGCTTGCAGCTAATTCTTTTAGTTGATATCTATATTACTTTCTATACTACCTATAGCCGATTACCACCTATATGCTAATAGAGGTGCCTGCTACCCCTAGTGAAGCAGTAATGCATGAGCTCAAGGAAGAGGAAGCAGCTAGCAAGGAGACAGAGAACAAGGAGAATGAGCCTGCTCATACCCCATTGTATAAATTTCAGATTATTTTCTGAAGAAATATAGCTTCAGAGAATATAGAAGCTAAACAGCAGAGACTCTACTAGCAATAAAACGCTTGGGATTAGAGACAGTAAGAAAGAAAGAGGATAGAGCAGGAAAGACAAAGGGTAAAGCAGGAAAGACAGAGAGTCTAGATAAATGGAGAGCCTGAAAATGTCAGCTCAATAGAAGGGATTCTTTTCAGGCCTAACTGTTCCAATATCCATGTTGGCCTAATAACTATAAATTTTAGGAAATAATAAATTTATTGCACATTCTATATCAATTAACTTATAAATAGTATTAATCGACTAGTTAATGGTATCAATCGACTAGTCAATAGAGGTGATGAGGTCAATCGGTATAGTATACAATTGGATATTATGTTCACTTAGTAGATAAAAAAATTTACTAAGATAAAGCTTGTTATTGGAAACTATTTAAACTCATGCTAATCCAGGTTGAACTTATACTAGTAGAATAGGTAGTCTGGTTATAGAATAGGTGCTACCAATAAAACCAGCGTGAGAAACCTTTACATGTATCTAGTCTTATACCCAGACATAAATAGACGTGTAATAGCAATAAGCAACCTGAATTAGACTGAATTAAGCTAGCTTTCTATAATGTATTGTAGGGGAATTAGGATAATCTGATAAGATCTGATCTGATTAGATAAGATAAGATCTTAATCCAGTTATCTCTAATTAACACAGTAGATTATAAAGTAAATAGTAATTACTACTGGTAGAATTATATATAACACAATGGCAATTATATAGGTTATAATCTTGTGCATAATATGTAGTATAAGATAGAAGTTATGGAGTGCTAAAGGCACTAATAGATTAACCAGTGGAACTCTTATATTGATTGTATCTATCTCTACTTACTTGAGTCTTCCCCTCCATTCCTTAGGGGAATGAAGTGGCATCTATACTAATTCTCTACAGAGGGGTAAGTCAGAATTGAGGCAGTGCAGTGGTAGTACTCAGTCTCTGACTCATACATAATTTGAAATCAATAACAGTTATGACTCAACATATGAGTTATATGAAATACATAAGTCAACAAGGCAGACAGGCCAATGTTTTAGGTGCTTGTTGAGGTTAACATAAGAAATTACATAAGTTGTAGGGTAGAAGGTTATTCAGGGTAACTAACTAATCCACTTCCTTATATATCTCCCTGTTTAGATAAAAAGTCCATCCTAAGAAATTAAATAGGGGTAGAGGATTCATATATATAATTAGTAAAACTTGAAAGGTGTTCTCATATTTCTCAAAAATACCTTATCCTTATCTAATACATAATCATATACAAGAACTAAATCATCATAATAGTAAAGGGGTATATATTCCTTAGGAAATTGCATCTCAGGAGGGGGAGAAGATCCATAAACTTTCCTAACTGTTCTAATATTCAGTCCATCAATTATTGACTTAAAGAACTTCTGGAAGTTCTCCTCCTCTTGCTCACTAACTTTTAGGGCATTAGTGGAGACTGGGGCAGCTAGTACCTTCTTCCTCTCATTATTAATCATGTTAAGGGTCTCTTACCTGGTCTTATGAATACCAGCCTTATAATTACTAACCTTCCTTTTCTTAAAGGTACTTCCCTTATTACCATTCAACCAAAAGTCTCTTTTCAATCCTAAGTCAACTGCCTCTTCTAGTACCTACTCATTATACTTGTTTGGCCACTCTTCCCACTTTACCAAATACTGCAACTTTCTTGTTTTAGGTGCTGACCTAAATTCCAATACTTTTTCCACTTCATACCTATCTTCCTTAACTAGTCCTGGTTAATGTTGATCTCTGGTAGAGAACAGTTGAATAGGATTTTGGAAGAAAGGCTTAAGTAGTGAAGTGTAGAATTTATTATCAATATTGTTAAGGTCAGAAAAGTCAGTAAAGTCCAGCTTAGCTATTTGGCTCCATGGGTAATAGTGAATAATGTTGAAGGGTCCAATTCATTTTAAGGATAGCTTAGAGGTGTGGTACCTGGTAGAAAGATTCTTGGTGGCTAGTGTCACAAAACTATTGTCCTCGCTACTTACATCATCGCAGTTTTGCAGTTGTTCTTCGCTTAGCTTGCTCGCTTAGCCTGTTGTTCGCTTAGCTTGTTGTCCGCTTAGCTTGTTGTCCACTTAGCTTGTTGTCCGCTTAGCTTGTTCATAGTTTCGCAGGTAATTCGCTTAGCTTGGGAGGAAGCCTCAGTATATTATTATTATGGCTCGAGTATCTTAACAGGTACCTTGAGAGTGCTCATGTATATAGACTTCCCTCTTCTCCTTCGTTATTATGTCCCCCATCTAACATCTTGTATCTACAATATAGTATTTGGTCCACTCCCTGGTGTATCTCCCCAAGCGCCCTTTTGCCTTGCTCCTCCACCATGCCTTACTCCTCCGCCATGCCTTGCTCCTCCACCGTACCTTGCTCCTCTGCCATACCTTGCTCCTCTGCTATGCCTTGCTCCTCTGCCTTGTCTTATTCCTCTGCCCTGTTGTGGCCTTCACCTCCAGAAGAACCTCCTCTCTCTCCATACTCGCGTAAACTCTCATATGCAAGTGTCGGCCTCGCCTCGCCCCTGTGGGTGTATCCCTCGGTTAGTCCAGCCCCCCAGTGCCTTTGTTATACTACTATGGATCTAAAAACCCCCAACCGGCCGATACAATATAGATTAGCAATCACACCTACTACTGGGAGCCCGATTCCAAGCCTGGAGAGCCCTCCCGATTCCAACAGACTTAGCAACATTACCCCAGTACCACCGGGAGATCATTAACATCTTCGAAGCTACTGATACTGTTAGAGCAGAACTGGGTAGTAACCTCGCCCTAACCCAATAAGCCTTGAATTTAATACAAGCCATGCTCGAGATTACCCAAAAAGAGCTCCAATCCATCAAGGACAAGATGACCTTCCTTAAGAAAGAACTGGAGGAAGCTAATACCACCCTCGCCAATGAAAGAACCACGGTCCAGGCCCTAAACTGCTTGGAGGCCCGAACTAAAACCTAAGATTTGCCAACATCTCTGAAGTTTAATAGCGACCGAACCCATTTGAAGGGTTGGAAGAACTCGATCAACATTAAGCTCAATAGAGATACTACTAAGTTCCCCTCGAACTAATACTGACTGGCCTATATCTTTAGACTCTTGGAAGGGAAAGCTTGTAACTAAATCCAACCATATGTACTAGATATTGAGATAGATCTGGCAGACATCAATGCCCTATTTACCATCTTAGACCAAGCGTTTGGAGACCTCGATGTAGTTGGTACTGCTACATGAGCCCTCAAATCCCTCAAATAATGAAATACCGACCTGTCTACCTATGTTGCCGAATTTTCCCGCTTAGCCACCGAAGTCTCCTAGGACCCCCAAGCCAAGCTAGACCACTTCTAGGAGGGCCTGTCATATGAATTAAAGCAGGCCTTGGTATACTGCCCAGATGTTAATACCTTAGACGAATTTATTGACCAAGCCAGCCGGGTAGAGCAAAGGTTAGCAAGGTTGCGGAACAGCATAAAGCCCAACCAAGCTCAGGCCTCCCGTTCGCCTTCACAGCCCTAAGCCACATCTGCTAACAAACCGGCACACCCTTCGTTTGTAGCTGGTGGGTCCACCCCAATTAATTTATCCTCCAAGAGACCCCACCTGACCCAAGAAGAGTGAGAGTCCAAACATACAAACGGACTCTGCATTGCCTGTGGAAAGAATGACTATTTTATTACCGTATACCCCCTCTGCAAACCCTGCCTGGCTGCTCATACCACCTCTGTGTCCCCCGCCCTAACGGTTGAATTGGCAGCAGAAGAGGGGTTGGGAAAAGTGAAGTCCCTTACCTAGACACTGATGCTAGTAAGGGACCTACCAAAAAGAGCCGTTTGTCAATATCGTTATTTGCTGTTTCCACCCCTATATCTATTGATGAGTCTAGTCTGATTGGAGAACAATTTGTTGTACCTATCTCCATTACTGTCAATGATAGAACAATTGCCACCTCAGCCCTTATAGATTATGGAGCCTCGGGACTTACCTTTATTGACCAAACCTTTAACAGTAAAAACTCTATACCTACCTCCAAACTTAGAACTCCCCGCCTTCTCGAGGTCATTGATGGCCGACCTATCTCTTCTGGGGCTATCACTAACCTCGCTTGCCTCCCTAGTGCTTTAGGAGATCATACTGAAAACCTCCCGATATTCATTACCAAACTCAAATATCCTATCGTCTTAGGCATCCCTTGGCTGAGAATGCATAATGTGTCAGTCAACTTTGGTTCATATACCTTGCAGTTCAAAAGCAACCACTGTAGAAAGTGCTGTAGAAACCCAAAAGCTACCATTACTGGGTTGTGTGCATTGCCACCCCTAAGCCCCCCGACCCCCCCAAGCCCCCCAAAAACTCTGAGCATCAACTTTGTTGGAGCCAGAGCCTTTCCTTACCTTACTAAGTAATATAAACTCAAGGCTCACACCCTATCTATTTGCGAGGTCAACCTGGCCATCAATTAGCTACGCCCCAAGGAAGAGTGAAAGTCCTTAATTTCCGAAGAATACCATGAATTTATTGACCTCTTCTCCGAGAAGGCCTCGGATAAGTTACCCCCCCACAGACCTTATGACCATACCATCTCGCTGGCAGAAGGCAAAACTCCCCTATATAGACCCCTGTATGGAATGTGCTGAGCAGAGCTGGAAGCTCTGAAGAAATACCTGGAAGAGAACCTTAGCAAGAAGTTTATCCAGCATAGCTCCTCCCCTGTGGGAGCCCCCGTATTATTTGTTAAGAAATCGGACGGATCCCTCTGCCTTTGTGTAGATTATCAAGGATTGAACGAGATAACAGTCAAAAATCGATACCCGTTGCTACTAATCCAAGAGACACTTAGCAGGTTATCCAAGGCTAGGTGGTTTACAAAGCTGGATCTGAGGGGGACTTACAACCTTGTGTGGATAGCTAAAGGTGAGGAATGGAAAACTGCCTTCCGTATCCAATATGGGTATTTCGAGTATAATGTAATGCCTTTTGGTTTGACTAATGCTCCACCTTCCTCCCAACACTTCATTAATAACACACTATAAGGCTTCTTAGATGTATTCTATACAGCCTACTTTAATAATATCTTGATCTATTCCGACTTGTTAGCAGAACACAAGATTCACGTAAAGCAGGTATTAGAAAAGCTTGAGCAAGCTGGGCTATACTTGAAACCAGAAAAATGCGAATTCCACGTACAAGAGGTCAAATACCTAGGCTTGATTATAACCACGGAAGGTATCAGGATGGACCCTATAAAGGTCGCAGCAATCTAAGAATAGGAGGTTCTAGCTAACATGAAGGATGTACAGGCCTTCCTGGGGTTTGCGAATTTCTATTGCCTATTCATATTGGGATACTCAAAAATCGTGACACCTCTAACAGCATTGACCAGAATAAAGGATTTGGAAAACCAGCATTTCCAGTGGAATCTATCAGCCCAAGCAGCCTTCTAGAACCTCAAAGAGGCTTTCTGTTCCGCCCCAATATTGGTATATTTTGACCCAGATTGTGAATGTATCATAGAAACTGACATCTCCGATTATGTCTCTATAGGAATCCTCTTCCAGTATAATGATGATGGCCTCTTGCACCCTGTAGCATACTTCTCTAAGAAATACTTTCTGGCGAAGTGCAACTATGAGATCTATGATAAAGAACTCATAGCTATTGTTAGAGCTTTCGAGGAATGGAGACTACACCTGGAATCTGCAGAAGGGGTTATTGAGGTTCTCTTGGACTACAAGAATTTGGAATACTTTATGACAACTAAGCTGCTAAACTACTAACAGGCTAAGTGGTCAGAATTCTTTTCTCGCTTCAATTTCAAGATCAAGTATCGACTGGAGAAGGCTGGTGGCAAGCCAGATGCCTTGACTCGAAGATCAGGAGATCTCCCAAAAGGGGGGGATGAAAGGTTGAGGTATTAGAACTAGATGGTACTAAAGCCGAAAAACCTCGACCTTTCCGACAGCTAAACTGCCTCTGCTCCCACCCCTATAAACCTCGATCTCTCCACTACCAATCCCCAGAGCCTTCCGAACCAGGTAGTACTAAAGCCGAAAAACCTTGACCTTTCCGCTAGCGAAACTGGCTCCACCCCTGCCTCCACAAACCTCAACCTTTCCACCTCCGCCAGCCCCCTGAAGCAACAAGTGAAAGAGGCATATGAGAGAGACCCAGTAGTCAAGGACATCATTGTCACCATGAAAACTAGCCAACGATGCTATGCCAAGATTTCTCTAGCCAAATACATACTCTAGGAAGGCCTCCTTTACCAGCTAGATCGGTTGTACATACTTACTAATGATGAGCTATGCCTGCTATTCATCCGCAAACACCATGACACCCTGGCCTCGGGCCACCCTGAAGTGGCAAAAACCCTAGAATTGCTAAACTGACATTATACCTAGGTAAACCAACGTAAGGATATAGAAAAATATGTGTGGAACTGCCATACCTGCAGAAGAATTAAGCCTACTTGACATGCCCCCTATAGAACTCTGAAGCCACTAGAAATTCTACATCAGCCGTGGCAGCACTAAACCATGGATTTCGTAACCGGGTTGCCAGAAGATTTGGGGTTCAATACCATATTGATGGTGGTAGACCGACTAATAAAGATGAGGCATCTGATACCCTGCCGCGATACCTGCTCTGCCTCGGAGCTAGCTAGCCTATACCTGAACCATATCTTCTGCTACTACAGCCTCCTTGTTTCGATTGTCTTGGACTAGGGCTCCTAATTCATATCAGATTTCTGGAAGGTACTATGCAAACTTCTTAGGATAGAAGTACACTTGTCAACAGCCTACCACCCCCAGACTGATGGTCAATCATAGTGAATAAACGCGATCATAGAACAATACTTGCAAGCCTACACCAACTATCAGCAAGACAACTGGGTTTTATTACTAGCCACATCCGAGTTTGCCACTAACAACCACTTCTCGGAATCCCTGAAAACTTTACCATTCCTAGCAAACTATGGCTGGCACTTCCAGTTCATAAAGACTCTGACTCCCCTGCGTAAGGCAAGAATGAATGACAAGCTTGCCAAAGAATTCGCTACCAAGATTGCCGAGCTTCATGCAACCCTCGAGGCTGAATTGACCTATACCCAAGCCAGGCAAGCAGAATATGCTAATGGAGTCCGACTACTCGCCTCTAAGTACGAGCCTGAGGATAAGATGTGGCTGTCAAGTCAGCACTTCCGGATGAAATAACCCTTCCGCAAGCTGGATCACAAGTTCTTAGGTCCATACGAGATCTCGGAGGCTGTAGGCACTCACACTTATTGACTCAAGTTTCCTAAGGAAATAAAACTCCACTTCATGGTATATATATTAGAGATCGACCCAGCCGCAGATGACCCCCTGCCTGGACAGATACATCCCCTACCACTACCCATGATCATTGATGGTGAAGAGGAGTAGAAGGTTGAAGAGGTATTGGATTCGCAAAAACATTTTGGCCATGTGCAGTATAAGGTAAAGTGGGTGGGAGACGAGGAGGCCACCTGGCAACCAGCTGAAGACTTGGAGAACGCTCCTGACCTTGTTGCCCTGTTCCACCAGCAATATCCCCGGAAGCTCCGCTCCTGAGATCGTTGGCTTATTACCGCTCCCTCCACTCTGGTCGCTGGAGCTCCTCCCCTAGAAGAGGGGATAGTGTCACAACACCATTGTCCTTGCTACTTACATCGTCACAGTTTCGCAGTCGTTTATTACTTAGCTTGTTCACTTAGCCTGTTGTTTACTTAGCTTATTGTCCACTTAGCTTGTTGTCTGCTTAGCTTGTTGTCTGCTTAGCTTGTTCGCAGTTTCGTAGGTAATTCGCTTAGCTTGAGAGGAAGCCTCGATATATTATTATTATGGCTCGAGTATCTTGAAAGGTGCCTTAAGAGCGCTTATATATATAGACTTCCCTCTTCTCCTTCATTGTTATGTCCCCCATCCAATGTTATGACTCTATAATACAGTATTTACTCCACCCTCTGGTGTATCTCCCTGAGCGCCCTTTTGCCTTGCTCCTCTGCCATGCCTTGCTCCTCCGCCATACCTTGCTCCTCCACCATGCCTCGCTCCTCCGTCATGCCTTGCTCCTCCGCCATGCCTTGCTCCTCTGCCTTGTCTTATTCCTCTGTCCTGTTGTGGCCTTCACCCCTGGAAGAACCCCCCCTCTCTCTATACTCGCGTAAACCCTCGTACGTAAGTATCAGCCTCACTTTGCCCCTGTGGTCATATCCCTTGGTTAGCCCAGCCCCCCAATGCCTTCGTTACAGCTAGCATCACTTGGTCACCAGCTTTATAGCTAGGAGATGCTTGTCTGTATTTGTTGGCTTGCTGAATTTGGCTTTCTTTAGCTTTGGTGAGATTTTCAGCAGCTTTATAGAGTCTGATAGTAGGGTCTAAGTAGACTTGAATAGGGTGAAGGAGAGAAGATGCTGACAGTTTGGGTTGGTATCCCATTCTAATCTAGAAAGGTGACTTTTTTCTAGAAGATCCAACTCTTACATTCACCTCTGTTTGAACAGAAGGTGTTGCTTCAACCCAATTGAGTCCTTCCAACTTCTTGGCAGCATACATAGGAATAATAGTCCTGTTCTTCCTCTCACTTACTCCATCTGTTTGGAGATAATAAGTAGAAGATACTTGATGCAAAATTCTATTCTTACTAAGCCACTCTGGAAATTCTGATGATATAAACAGGAGATCGTGATCAGAAATAATTTCATAAGGAAATCCTATACTAGGCTTAATGAATCTTTTAAAGATATCAATAACTCCTTGTGTATTAATGTTCTCCACAACAGGTATAAGATAAATGAAATCAGAGTGCCTATTAGAAATAACTAATAGCTTATAAAATATTAATATATGTGGAAAGAGGTTTTCATTGGTCTTATAACTATGAATAATGCTTGTATAGGGTATCATGACAGGTTCTATAGTAAGAAAATCCATAGTACTACTTCCCCAGGGTCTAAGTGGTACATTGAGTAGTATAAGAAGACCTATAGGTTTCTGTGTAAATCCTTTAGTGATTTGGCAGATCTCATAGCTCTAGACATATTGGTGTGTTTCATTATAGGAATTCTGCCAGATATAGTTATTATTCAGCTCCTCAAAGGTTTTTGACAAGCCTCCATGTCCAGTATTAGCATAGGCTTGTTGTATTAGGAATTCTTTTGCTGACATACCTTTTAGCTGAAGTTCTTTTAGTATTACTATTTTCCATGTAGTCTTCTTGAGCACATACATAAATCCTTTTATAACCTTGGCAGTAGGAACTTTTTCTCCCTTTCTTAACCTTAGGTAAAGGCCTCCATAAAGAGTATCTTTTTCCATCTCTTCTATGTAATGCCAAGTTAATTCATGATCTTCTATCCACTCAGCTACAGTTAGGTCTGGATCCAAAACCCTTCCTTCCTTATCTCTTAACCTAATCATTCTTTTTACTGCATTTGCATTATGATTGGGTCTACTGAGGGCCTTCAGGTCATTTGCTCTTTTGCTGCATTGGGTTACTCCTCTTCCTGAGTAGTAACCTTTATAGTAGCTGCATTTTGGAGTGTCTTCTGCCTTCTGTTTTCCCTTATCTGGATTAGGATACATCTCACTCTAGTGACCTGATTTTTTGTATTTGGTACCTACCTTAATAGTTCTGAACTGTTCTTGAGGAGCAGGACCAAGCATTGGGACTTCCTGATCATTTGGGAACAAATCAGGAAGGGTACTGACACTTGATGCAGGAGAGGATCCAGGTGGTAGTGGTGGATCAAAGAAGTTTTTCTTGGCTTTACTCTCTGTCCTGCATTTTGGTAATATAGCCCTTCTCTTCAAAGTTCCTTCTAGAGTAGGCTCCTATTCCTGGAGGTTACCCAAGACTGTAACGAAGGCACTGGGGCGCTGGGCTAACCGAGGGATACAACCACAGGGGTGAGGCGAGGCCGACACTTGCGTACGAGGGTTTACGCAAGTGTGGAGAGAGGGGGAGTTCTTCCGGGGTTGAAGGTTGCAACAGGGCGGAGGAATAAGACAAGGCGGAGAAGCAAGGCACGGCGGAGGAGCAAGGCATGGCGGAGGAGCAAGGCACGGCAGAGGAGCAAGGCACGGCGGAGGAGTAAGGTAAAGGGGCGCTCGGGGAGATACACCAAGGGGTGGACCAAATACTGTATTGTAGATACAAGACGTTGGTTGGGGAACTTAACAGGAAGGAGCAGAAGTGTAATAAGGAAGCTTATTGTCTTGTATTTCATAGCATATATTTTCTATATTTATTGTATTATTATGTAACTAGCGTTCATGGTCGAAGGGCTAGCCTTCGTCCACCCTCAGCAACTGCCGGATTCGGTAGTTCAACTGCCACGGAATTTGCCACGGTAAATTCCATGGAACTTGCCATTTCGTGGACACCCTCTTGGGCTCCACACCCTCTTGTATGGCACACCCTCCTCTGGAGGTGTGCCAACCATCATTATGTATTTCCTTAGTCATTAGGGTCTCTGAACAGCTATAT
>ML121593.1:224652-238717 GCA_003788615.2 Terfezia boudieri ATCC MYA-4762 | reverse complement strand
AGACTCAAGGAAGTAGAGATAGATACAATCAATATAAGAGTTCCACTGGTTAATCTATTAGTGCCTTTGGCACTCCATAACAACTATCTTTATTCTTGACCAAGCATAATATGCTCAAGAGAATACTTATCAATACTATCTTCTATATTACATATCCAGTAGTGATAATTATTCTACTTGTCTATTATTGTGTTAGTTAGAGATAACTGGAATAAGATCTTATATTATCTAATCAGATCAGATCTTATCAGATTATCCTAACCCCCCCTACAATACATTACAGAAACGATGGATGACTTCGACTGGGATTCAGCCTACAGACGGGACCCTGTCTTCCAGCAGGTTTACAAGAAGCTGACCTCCACTGGTGTGAACCAAGACTCTGGCTACTCAATTGAACACCAAATGCTCCGGTTCGAAACATCTGTCGGATCCCGAATATGCATTCCCGCAGAACTCCTACGAGAAACGATATATATAGCTCATGACCTGATGGGCCACATGGGTTACAAGAAAACCTATGACCGGATCATGGCAGAATTTTTTCGACCACGCCTGGCTGCATATATTGAGAACTACATCTCACGCTGTCCGAAGTGCATGGTAAACAAGACTTCCCGTACAAAACTCCCAGGCAACCTATTGCCAATAGACATCCCGGGTGATGGGGTGCCACCCAGCGCCTTTGACTGCGTTGGGATGGACTTCATTGTGGCCCTCCCATTCTCAGATGGGTACGATGCAATCATGGTGATAATAGATAAGTTTACGCGGTTTGGAGTGTTTATACCGATGACCTCGAATTATACGGCAATATCTACAGCAGACCTCTTCGTCAGACATGTTGTCTGCCAGGGATGGCTGCCATCTAAGTTCATTACAGATAGAGATGCCAAATTTCTGTCTGACTTCTGGCAAGGCGTGATGACTGCATTGGGGATACGCCACAGGGCTTCGACCGCGTACCATGCTCAAACTGATGGTGCGACGGAACGGCTAAACCAGACTATCAAAATAATGCTGCGGGCATATACATTACTACTGCAGGATGACTGGGCGAAATCACTACCTCTGGTAGCACTAGCCTACAATACCGCACGCAATGTGTCCACTATGGAAGCCCCAATCACTCTATTATACGCACAACCGCATGACATAATCAAAAGATTACTCCAACCAGTCAATGTGGGGACGAATCCCCAACGAGAATCCATCGAAGAATGGCTAGAACGAGCCAGGATCAGAATCACAGATGCACAAGAAGCTATACGTTGTGCAGTGATAACACAAAAGAAGTATTATGATCGCCGACACGGTCCAATCCCAGACTTCAAGGCTGGTGATTATGTGGCACTTAGGATGGACCGCCACCCCACGGCAATGAGGCACAATAAGCTATCCCAGCAAAAGCTACCCCCTTATCGGATTAAAGAAGTACTCAGTAGTGGCAGGGCACTACGACTCGACCTTCCTCCAGAAATGCGGATGCATCCGGTGGTATCGGTGCAACAGGTGGAGAAAGCCGAGAACCCTGAAACAGATCCCTGGAGAAGAGGATATCCCAGACCCCCTCCGGTGGATGGGGACAATGTATTCCTAGCCGAGATAATAGGGGAATGCACTACAAAGGGGGGCAGAAAAAAGTATCACGTGCGATGGATAGGTTATCCCTTGGAGGAGGCACAATGGCTGGGAGAACACGACGTCACTGGTGCCCTAGTCGCAGAATTCGAAGAGAGACAGAGACTGAGGCGAGAAACCGCTGCCACGCATACCCTGGAAGTAAAAATGGCTGAATCATGGATTCGAAGCAACCTTAGAAACCCTGGGGAATGCTGGACAGTGAGCGACCTACCCGGGATAATCACGGCAGCACCAGACTTGCCATTCTCCTATGAGGTTGTGATTCCCAGGGAAGGTCAGACAAGGGAGCGTCCCGTTCTCTACATCTCACACAACACGAAAACCTTCGAAAAACATTACGAATCAACCGAGAGAGAACTGGCTTGTGTGGTCTGGGCCTTCATGAAACTCCGACACCTTCTGGAGGGATCCCACACAGTTGTTGTAACAGACCACGCTGCAATAAGGGAAGTTCTGCGCTCCTTGGTGAGTACATAGTACAGCCTGCGAATCGATAAATTCCGGATGCTGCTCACACCATTTATCGACGGAATAGAGGTGGTCTACCGCCCGGGAAAAGACCACACCAACGTCGACCCTCTCTCTCGTGCCGAATGGATATCTGACGCAACGATCCTGACTGATGGCATGGCCACGGTGACAGACGCAAGTTGAGGACACCTGCACTCTCTGGCAGCGGGGATGTGTGAGGGACGTCCACGAGATAGCATACATTAGATTAGGTAGCATAGACTAGATAGATAGCATAGCTTGGATAGTATAGCATAGTTTAGATAGCATAGTATGAGCTCAGCATGCAGGCACATGTCAACGCACTAGTACAACCCGAAAAGCCTTAAGCTTTTGGGAGAGAGAGTTGGGAAGAGAATCGATATACACATTCATATACATCATAGGTCAACAATGCCTCTGGCGGTCGTGACAGATATCTATGTAAGGAAAGAGATTTGGAAATGAATGCTTTTCTAAGCAAAGAATTAAGGAAACTACCCATGCCTCTATTAAAAGAGTCACATTGGGTTACAAAGGAATAGGATGATATTATGACCTTTATGTTAAGTAGTACACATCTAGAAAAAAGTACACTTACTACAGAGGATTTATTTAATTCTAGTAAAGGTATGCCCAGAGCGTTCACAAGAACTCTAAAGAATAAAGGCAAAGGTAAAGAGCCTGCGAAAGAATCAGCAAAAGGAACAAGAAGTTCCGATCCTCCTCCCCCTCTACTAGATGAATCAGGTGATGAGGGATAATAAGAAGAACAAGAAGAAACTGGAACGAACCATCCACAACAACAAGCGGCAGGATGAGGTAATCTAGACGATAGTGGAGATGATAGCTCTGATTCAGATAATGCATCATCAGTAGCTAGTCAACCAGCAGCTAGAATAATGTGGAGAAGCAAATCAGTAGAATATCAATAATAGGAATCTACCACTGGTATGATCACCACCAGAAGCCATAAAGTTTCAAAGAAGCTTAGAGGAATCAAGCTGGATACACCAGAGAAATTAGATGGAAGCGATAAATGATTTAAAGACTCATAGTATTATAATGCATGGGCAACAGCAGTTCAGCAATAGTTAAAAATCAAAGGAATTAATTTAGAAAGTATCGAAGCTGTGGAAATTATCGGATTTCTACTCAAGGGGAGTGCCTTGGTTACTTATAACCAGTATCTGAGAGATAAAAAGAAGGACGCAAAATTCTTTGCCTTTATATTGGTACTCAGAGATTTTCTAATACCGTCCACAAGCAAGGATATTTTATGGAAGCAATGGGAAACAGCCATACCATATAAGGATGGATAACATATAGGAATTAAGTAGTTTGCCAACTGGCTCACCGAAATGCAGATTAAATTAATTGATAAAAGCGGAAAGCAGTCAATATTAGAAGAAGTCAAGAGAAGGAAGTTTCTCAATCATTTACCTGCATATATATCGGCCACTCTAATTCCTCTAATTAAAGAGGATTGGACATATAATCAGCTGGTATACCAAGCAGAGTTATATGAAGCGTCAAAGAAAGACATTACTCTACCATATATACCAAGTGGATCACAAAAGTAATATCAAAAACCATTCAACAAGGATCAAAATCCTCACCAGGATTATAATTGACAAAAATTAGGTTTTAATCCCAGCAACAAGCCTGTTACCAAGAACAATAACGAAAAGTGTAAGGATTTAAATTGGGACACTATTACTAAGAAATTGAATCAGAAAACGAAGATGCAACTGATCAGGGATAAAAAATGTTTATGGTGTTGGAATCCTGGTCATTCCTACAAGAATTGCAGGAAGCGTAAAAATAAAGTACCCATGTATACTGCAGCACAGGATTTAAGTCTACCTGCATCAGAAATCAGTAAGGATAAAATCAATGAATGACTCTTGTCAACTCAGACCTTAGACTACAATAAAGTTTTTGTTAGAGCAAATGGATACCCCGCTCTAGCATTGGTAGACCTCCAAACGAAGGGAGAAGACCTAATTAATTCTGAGTTTGTACACTTGTATAATATTCCTACAAAGAATATTGAGAAGGTATCTTTGGGTACAGCTATCAAAGGCTCCAAAGTAAGCATTGAAAATTCGTATACAATAACATTAGATTAGATAGGATATGTAGAAGAACATACCTTCTATATAACACACTTGTCAAAATGGGACATGATATTAGGAGAGCCAGCTCTTTCCAAGGTCTGTGGTATTATTCCTGGATACCAGGAAGCAGTTACTATCCAACCAGAAGATATTCCTAGGTTTACATTGAGCACATAGAAGAAATCTAGCCCCATGGAACATGGTGTAAGATCAGCATACCTAGAAGTATCATGTGAATCAGTTACAGATTATAGTGAACACGAGAATTGGGAGAATATCAGTGATGCAGAAGATACTAATAATGAACAGGGCTTTTCAACCACCGTTTCATCCATAGAGAAGCAATTTAATCCAGTAATAGAATTTCAAAAATTATTTCCCAAGGAAATACTATGGGATTTACCGCCTTTAAGGAAGGTCAACCATACTATCAGACCAAAGCCTAGAGCCATATAGTTATCAAAATGGAGACCATCAGGATATCGATTTACATAGCAAATCAATGTAAAAATTACTAAGGAAGAGAAAACAGGATGAATCTACCGAGTCGAGAATGATACCAATACAGTAGTTATGTTCACTATACCTAAAAGAGATAAACCGGAAGAAGCCAGATTTGTCAATCACTATCGAGACCGGAATCTAGCAGTGGAACTTGACCATACATCCTTACCTGACATAAATGAATTTATTGAACTAGTAGCAGAGAAATCCTTTTAGTCAAAAATACATTTAGCAGATAGATTTTTTAATGTCAGAAATGATGAGGAATCAAAGAAGCATTCTACTTTCCTAACCCACCGAGGGTATTACAGAAGTAGAGTTATGCAACCGGGAGACCGGAATATACCAGCTACTATAGTCAGAGTTATAAATGAAATATTCAAAGATATGATTTATAAGAATATAATAATTTATATTGATGATATCATAATCTTTACTAAAACCTAAGAGGAGCATGTAGATGTTCTCAAGAAGGTTCTACAGCATCTACAGGATGAGAAGTTCTATCTCAAAGAAACCAAGTGCTAATTTTTACCAACAAAATTGCAAATTCTAGGTCATATACTGACTGCAGATGGACTTCATGCAGATGCAAAGAAAAGAACCACCATATTCATATTTCCAACTCCCAAGAGAAAACGGGATTTAAGAGGTTTTCTAAGAATCCTCAATTATCTAAGTCATTTTATTCTAGATCTAGCTTCATATGCAAGTACATTATCAGAGCTACAGGGAGAAATGAAGAAATAGGAATGGACAGACACTCATAACATAGCGTTTGAAAAACTAAAGGAACTCGTAAATTCTCCACATGTTTTAAAACCCTGGAACAATAAGTCAACTGATTCAAAATATTTAGTTTGTGATGCAAGTGATGTAGGACTAGGATCTTGGATCGGCCAAGGACCATTAAATCAAATCAGACCATCTTGTATCTACTCTCGAAAATTTAATCCAGCACAATTAAATTATACCACCTTCCAAAAGGAATTATTGGCAATTATTGACTTATTAAAATTTTGCTAGGCTCAACTAAGAGGTCACAAATTCACAATCCTAACTGATCACAAACTATTGGTTATATTCCACACTCAAGCACTGTCTAGCCAGAAGCTCAGACGATGGCAAGATTATTTAATGGAATTTGACTGTACTATCTAGCATACCGCAAGAAAGGAAAATTTGATAGCAGATGCTCTATCCAGAAAGTATAAATATCAGGATATTCCCACTACTGAGGACAACTAAATCTCTACTAATATCGATCCTCCCAACATTACCTATCCTCCTCATATTTATACCAACGCTATAACTACTTCTCGAAAAGTAACTCCACAAGAAAAAATCGTTATTCTAGACAAAATGGTATCTCGTGGAGCTATCAACTTTAAAGATGTCGACTGTGACTACAACAAGTGTCATGGAAGATCTGAAGAGGCAGGACACTACTACTCTTGCCCCTACCTCGACAATGAGGACCAAACAGAAACCGAGGAAACCGATTATGACATCGTGAAGGATGAGGACTCTTCTTCGGAAGAAGAGGCCCTCACGGAAATTCCAGAAGAGATATTTGAAGGGTATGATTAAGTACCCAAACTAGAATGTAAGCCTTTAACAGTTCTTGGACTTAGATTTGTTTTTCTTACCAAGGAACAACTCGAGGAAGTATCCACGGGGAAAGTAAAAGCGGAGGCATTGGCACCAGATATCTCTACCCCTGAAATCGAAATCGAAACAGCATTCAGGTTGGATGCTGCTTTCGCACACTATCTACAACATTGCAAGAAACATTGGTCCTACTGCAAAGACTACTATTGTCCAGCACATGGAAGCTCTCATCAAATGAGCAATAGATAGTTTTCTATCACCCAGTATGCTATTTGCGGAGAAGAGGGACATGGTAGCTTGACCTGTATCTTCCTGGATACAGTTCTTATGAAGAGAAAGGAACACCTCAGGACTATAGTTAAACAGCTAAGCAACAAACTAGAGTCCAAAGGTGCTGTAATAGTACCACCTCCACCTCCTCCTCAACCTACACCAGTTGAGCTGTTCCAAACATCTAATGGGGTAATAACCTACCGCCAAATAGAGGTAGCTCTCAAAAATACACTAATCGCACCTCAATAACTGTGGAATCCTCCACAACCTCCAGTAGCGAGCAGCAGCAATGCAATCCAGATCGAAATTGCAGTAGTCACTACTCGATCCCAAAAGTGAGTAGCAATCAAAGAATGACCAATTCTTATTCCCATGCCAAAATACAAAGGTTCCAGGCAATGCTGCGACTTTTGCAAACTCCCAGGACACAATGCCACCACTTGTGAGAAGAAGAAGCCTACTATCTATGATTTCAACCATCGTATTGAGCCAACTTTCAACAAGCTCATTGACGACAAGCACATCAGGGATAGTTGGGAAGACGACAAGGACTACTTCCTTATTCAGTGGTTGGACCAAGGAGAAGGAATGAAGGCAGCATACCAACCATATATAAAGGTATGTCCAATTTGGAAGGAAGACTATGATTTACTAGTGAAGCAAAAGGATCATAGGAAAAGAGATGGATTTTTGTATATCAAGAACATATAGAGACAATGGAGATTAGTATTACTGCGTACTTTAAATATCGAAGGTGAGAACTATCTCAAACTAGTGATAAATAAAGCATATGAAGCAACAGCTTATAGTGGAATCGAAAAAACCATGAGAAACCTTACTAAATGATATCAATATCAGTCCTTTGCAGAAGCGGTTAAGGACTATATCGGCAGTTGTGATACTTGTCAATGGACGAAGTATTCCAATAAAGCACCTCTCGGGCAAGTAATGCTTTTACATGTACCAGAGAGGCCATAGATGGATATATCAATGCATTTTCTTAAGTTAGTACCTGTTTTTACCAAGTGTTCTATCCTGTATCCGAATATTCCTATTAAAGAAGATCATATTGTTTGTATTTCTCGACTTTGGATGTTTATCGATAGATAATCAGGATTCAAATTTCTTATTCCTGTTTCAGACAATTTCACAGCAGAACAATGTACTGCTACTTTTGAGATGTATGTAGTCCCGATTATAGGATATTCTTTTTGTATTGTTTTTGATCGAGACACTCTTTTTATATCAACTCACTTTAAGGATTGGGTAAGGAATAAAGGAATCAAATTGGAACCATCTACTGCGTACTACCCGTGTGCAGACGGACAATCTGAAATCATTAACAAGGGAATCTTACAAGTAGCAAGAGCGTGTAAGATCGAAGGATTTGACTGGCTACAGAAATTACCAGAGATACAGTTGTAACACAACTCTAGGTATAATGCCACCAGGAAAAATAGTCCTTTCCTTACATTATTAGGATTTAATGCATACTATGGAGTATTAATATTACCATATCCTATCAATGCCTATAAATCAGCAAACAAACATCATAGTAATACATCTTAAAATCCCTATGATACCAAAAAGACTCAAGCATCTCAGGCCAATAAACAAGCACCTATGCTGACTAAATTTAATGTTGGTCAACAAGTCATGTTATCCTCAGAAAATATCAACCTATCGAATGTCTTAAACAAACTCAAGCCATGATGGCTAGGTCTCTTTCCTATTATATCAACTAATTAGAAACGAAACAACTATAGCCTTGATCTATCATGTCAACCAAACCTTAATCTCATATATAATACTTTCCATATCAGCAAGCTGAAACTTTATCGAAACAATAATCTATCAAAATTTTCAAACAGACAATCCTAAGAACCTGGACCTGTAAAAGATGATCATTATGAAGTTGAGAAAGTATTAGAATTCAGAATGGCACTACGAACTAGTGAACGTCAATATAAGGTTAGATGGCTTGGGTATTCTCCTAAACATGATTCTTGGGTAAGTGCCAAAGATATCACTCAGGAGATTCTCCAAGACTTTTGGACAACCGGAAGCTTAGAGAATATATTTAAGAGATGTCGAACAACCAAAGGAAGACAAGGACCTCGTACTAGAGATGAAACTTGAGCTCTAATATAACAAGAACGAGATCGAGTCCTAAATCAGATGAACCCTATCGAAATACATACCAATGCCAACATACTCAAAATACATAAAATTGTGGGAAGAATGGAAGTGAGAATGGCAGAAGTATAAACTATAAATATATTAAATCCTTCTAAGTGGAGAAGTGTAATAAGGAAGCTTATTGGTTTGTATTTTATATTGTATATTTTCTATATTTATTGCATTATTATGTAACTAGCATTCATGGTCGAAGGGCTAGCCTTTGTCCACCTTCAGCAACTGCCATGGAATTTGCTATAGTAAATTCCATGAAACTTGTCATTTCGTGGGCACCTTTTTAGGCTCCACACCCTCCTATATGGCACACCCTCCTTGGGAGGTGTGCTAACTATCATTATGTATTTCTTTAGTCATTAGGGTCTCTGAACAACTATATAAAGGCTGCTGGATCCCCTCTGAAATCTATCAGTCTTCAGACAACCTGAACAGCAGCAATTAGATAGATAGCATAATTACAAACGAAGATTACACCTGTTATATTATTATTCCTTACAGAACACCCCTCTTAGTAATCAACCTACCCTTCTGAGGCAATCCCTTAGCAGAACCGGCATACACAAACATCCATCCCTAAGCGGATATAGATTGTATAAATGGTACTGAATGACTACTGTCTAGTATCATTTATTACACAAGCTAAGCAGAGCTCTAACAGGCAGTGGTATTCCATGTTAAACAATTCCACCCTCGTTCCATACACTTTTCCCAGTATACTCGACAAATCCACTTGTACTCCTGGGAACTAGTCCCATAACTATATCGATAAATGTGGTATATCATAGGAAAACCGGCAACCCAAATCCCAAGAACAATCGGCTCAATTAGCTAATCGTCATAATCCCACAGCTCATGAATCGCCTCCTCGATAACTGCCAACTCCTCAAAGAACACTCCATCTCCAACAGCAGTTTCACCAGACTCAGACATTACAACAACAGTCTCAGTACTAATAATATCTACCTGAGTATTAAAATTAGAAAAAGTGATGCTTTTACCAGAAGATTCAGAACTAGAATTGCAAATGGTAGATGCGGAGGAATCAGGTCCATAAAACGTATTAGGACTCTTCCATTCAGACTTGCCGTTATCGCAAGCAATCAAGCCAACAGTATCCTCAGTTGAGCAGATATTGTATATATTATCAGCTACAACTCCACCAGTACAGTAAGGTGCTAAAGTGGAAAAGTAACTAGATGATCGAATTGAACGATCAGGTCTAATAAGTTACGGAGCAGGAATTGGTACTATAGCATAATTCCAAGTATAGGCAGCATTAGACATAATGGTGTCTGCAGCTGGCCAAAGGACAAAGAAGTCCAGGAGATTAACTATATTACCGGAGGAAATCCAAAAGTTAGTTAATCAAACTCCAAAGGAAGTGAGATTCGTGGATCCTACAATAGAAGGAGAAATAAAAAATCAGGAAGATTATATAGAACAGGATTATGAAGGACAATCTTAATATGGAGTTAGCTTTAGTCTTCTTCTACCACCTGCGTCAAAAGAATTCTATGAGTAGCATACTTATAATTTGTGAGAAATTTTGAAATTTGTGCAAACTTTAGGTATAGCTCAAGAGTATCATCCAGAAGATACCAAACTCTTGATGGAAGCGGCAATAAAACATTATCTTTGGACAACAAGATATCCATTCAAGGAAAGAGATTTGGAAATGAATGCTTTTCTAAGTAAAGAATTAAGAAAACCACCTATGCCTCTATTAAAAGAGCCACATTGGGTTACCAAGGAATGGGATGATATTATGACCTTTATATTAAGTGGTATACATCTAGGAAAGAATACACTTACCATGAAGGATTTGTTTGATCCTAGTAAAGGTATGCCCAGAGTGTTCGCAAGAACTCCGAAGAATAAAGGTAAAGGTAAAGAACCTACAAAAGAATCAGTCAAAGGAATAGGAAGTTCTAATTCTCCTCCTCCTCCACCAGAAGAATTAAGTGATGAGGGACAATAAGAAGAATAAGAAGAAACTGGAACGGACCGTCCACAACAACAAACGGCAGGATGAGGTATTCCAGACGATAGTGGAGATGACAGCTCTGATTCAGATAATGCATCCTCAGTAGCTAGTCAACCAGCAGCCAGAATAATGCGGAGAAGCAAATTGGTAGAACATCAACAATGGGAATCTACCACTAGCATGATTACCACCGGAAGCCATAAAGTTTCAAAGAAACTTAGAGGAATCAAGGTGGATGCACCAGAAAAATTGGACAGAAGTGATAAATAATTTAAGGACTCACAGTATTATGATGCATGGGCAACAGCAGTTTAGTAGTTCTTGAAAATCAAAGGAATTGATTTGGAGAGTATGGAAGCTGTGGAAATAATCAGATTTCTACTCAAGGGGAGTACTTTGGTTACTTATAACCAGTATCTGAGAGATAAAGAGAAGGACGCAAAATTCTTTGGCTTTATATTGGTACTCAGAGATTTTCTGATACCGTCCACAAGTAAGGATATTTTATGGAAGCAATGGGAAACAGCTACACCATACAAGGATGGACGACATATGGGAATTAAGCAGTTTGCTAACTAGCTCACCGAAATGCAGATTAAATTAATTGATAAAAGCGGAAAGCAGTCAATATCAGTGGAAGTCAAGAGAAGGAATTTTCTCAATCATTTACCTGCATATATATTACTAATTCTAATTCCTCTAATTAAAGAGGATTGGACATATGATTAGCTGGTATACCAAGCAGAGTCATATGAAGCATTAAAGAAAGATATTGCCCCACCACACACAACAAGTAGATCCCAAAAGCAATATCAAATATTATTCAACAAGGATCGAAATCCTCACCAAGATTATAATCGACAAAAATCTGGTTTTAATCCCAGCAACAAGTCTGTCAACAAAAGCAATAACGAAAAGCATAAGGATTCAGATTAGAATACCGTCAACAAGAAATTGGATCAGAAAACAAAAATGCAACTGAGCAGGGATAAAAAATGTTTATAGTATTGGAACCCTGGTCATTCCTACAAGGATTGTAGCAAGTGTCAGAATAAAGTGCTCATGTATACTGCAGCATAGTGTAACGAGGGCACTAGGGCGCTAAGCTGACCGAGGGATACGACCACAGGGATGGGGCGAGGTCGACACTTGCGTACGAGGGTTTACGCGAGTGTGGAGGGAGGCTACTTAGTCTCAGACTAAGTAGACTTAGTGGTCCCCCAGGACCCCCCCGTCTATTGGCTTGGAATCATCCCCAAAAGAAACCCCAAACGCCTCCTAACCTCCGCCTATGTCCTCCACGAACTCATGAAACAACTCCTCGTAATCATGATTTACGTCATCATGATCCTCCTAAACCTCCACTACTGGTTTTACAGACTCATCGAGGTGATCACGAATACACTCTAGGTCCTCCTCACCTCCCCGAAGAAACTCTGCGACGCTTGACACTCTTCTACCTACCCCCAACAACGACACACGATCTCCTACTGCTCGGATAAGGATTACTTCCATATAATCCATATAAACCGAATTTCCATAGTGCCTCGAGGAAACAACGAAATCGTTTTTCTGGAACAACGCACAGGAATCGAAAGACGCCTCGACATCCTTATAACTCAACAGCACAAGGAGCCGCTCGACCAAAGAGACCTCACTAACCCTTAACAGGACCTTATAAAACAACAGATTCAAGGAATCGATTAAGTAATCATCGCACTTAATCGAAATGATGAGGTAAACCTAGTAATAGCTTCCATCCAGGTAACCCAAACACTCGTATTATTTTGTAGAAGTAACAAACCTAATCGAGAAACTGACGACGAAGCAGGAGACCTTACCCCAGAAGGAGCTTAGTCATACCAAACGCTCCTCATCCGACAACTTGATGATGAAGATCAGCAAATGGATATCATCTATCAGATCCTCAAACAAGACACAGTCTAAGAAGAACAAAGAGAAGACTGAGTTTGAGTAGCAGGAGAAGAAACGAACTAAGACGTCCTAGTCGAGCACGACTAACAGAACTACATCAAGATCTTCCCCCTAAAGAGAACTCTCCTCTTTTAAGACCTAAGAAAGGTCTCTCGGACGACCTCCTAGACCTACGACGCCCATCAAGACTGCGGTAACTCGAACGAATTAAAAAGAAAACGTTCCGAACATGACCTATAAAGCAAGCATTCCTCCAGATCACCGACTATTGATCACGACTGTCCTTAAAAGACCGCAAGACCTTTACTGTTCCCTCTTATCACCGACTGACTAAGTGACCGGAACAACTCGAGCCAAGACCTAATCCATATGCAATGGATTCTCATAAGACCTCCCAAGACCTCTCAGATCTGCCCAAGTTCTCAGTGATCCCCACTAGTCAGGGATCTCATCTTTCCTCCTTAAAAATTTCGCCCAAACTACCATTTTTTTTACATTCACATCCGGTTCAATCATCTCCACAAGGGCTCCCTCGTGCCGAGATGATTGCACCATTTCCGTCAACTGCGACAGAGATTCAGGATATGTCCTCAGGATCTTTCGTCGCTTGGCGTCCACATCAACATCTCTCTCCTCCCTCCACAGACCAATGCCCATCTTTCCATTCTGTTCTTATAATGGTCACATCGAACATATAAGACTACAACGATCTGATCTTCCATGACTTTCTCTAGACAGGATTGATCTCCGGCGCCTTTAGTCCAGAAAATATCTTTGACTTAGGATTCCGTTACTCAGAATCTTCTTGAGTAGGCTCTTTGTTAGTAGTTCTCAGTATTGCTAAGGTCTAGCAATACCTATGTTCTTCCGAGTAATAACTATGCAAAACATAGTATCTACTGCGGTCTCTTACATTATCTTTTCTCCGACATCTTTCTTTGTTTGACTATTTATACTGTAGTCGAATGGCTGACCTTATCCATCGACCTTGTCCTCCTCCTTATCAATCACGGACTGATAAGGATACTGCATGACCTTCGTGCATTATCGACTCCTTTCCTTTCTATTTGGCACGATTTCTTTTGTATTGATTGTGTACTCATTAGGTATATGATTAGGCTGGTTCCCTTAATGGATTGGTCCTTATTTGTGTTTCTATTCTTTTGTAAAGACCTACCTTTGTCCTCTATTTTTGTTCTGTTTTGTACATAAGGAATATGGCACGAAACGGAGAGGCGGCACGGAACGAGGAGGCGGAACGGAACGAAGAGGTGGGACAGCATCGGAGGCGGGGGCCTTCTTGGGGGGC
>ML121593.1:189665-215764 GCA_003788615.2 Terfezia boudieri ATCC MYA-4762 | reverse complement strand
ACGTATCCGCGGCCTTCTCGGAGAAGAGGTCAATAAATTCGTGGTATTCTTCGGGAATTAGGGACTTCCATTCTTCCTTGGGGCGCAGCTGATTGATGGCCAGGTTGACCTCGTAAATGGATAGGGCGTGAGCCTTGAGTTTATGTCGCTTGGTAAGGTAGGCAAAGGCTCCGGCTCCAACAAAGTTGATGCTCAGAGTTTTCGGGGGCCTCGGGGGGCTCGGGGGGTTCGGGGGGCTCGGGGGGCTCGGGGGGCTGGTGGAGCTCGGGTTCGGGGACTTTGAGATTACTTGGTCAGGGTTGTCAATAGGAGGGGACAGGGTACATAGGCCAGTAATCATGGCTTTTGGCTCCCCGCAATGTCTCCTGCAGTACTGACTATTGAATCGTAGTGTGTATGAGCCGAAGTTAACGGATATGTCATGCATTCTTAGCCAAGGGATACCCAGGACGATGGGATATTTGAGCTTGGTCATGAATAGCGGGAGGTTCTCGGTATGATCCCCTAGAGAGGCTGGTACACATGCGAGCTCAGTGATAGCTCCAGAGGAGATGGGGTGGCCATCGATGACATCCAGAATGCGGGGGGTTTTTAACTTGGAGGTGGGTACTGAGTGTTTACTGACAAAGGCTTGGTCAATAAAGGCAATTCCTATGGCACCACAGTCTATAAGTGCTGATGTGACAATGGTTCTATCATTGAGTTTAATAGAGATAGGTACAACGAAATGTTCGCCGAACAGGCGGGACTCATCAACAAATATAGGAGTGGAAACAGCAAACGACGATATTGACAAACAGCCCTTTTTAGCAGGTCCTTTACTAGCGTCAGTGTCTAGGCAAGGAACTTCACTTTTCCCGATCCCTCTTCAGCAGATTCAACTGTTGGGGCAGGAGATGTGGAGGCGGCATGAACAGCCAGGCGGGGTTTGCGGAGGGGACATGCGGCAATAAAATGGTCATTCTTTCCACAGGCAATGCAGAGTCCGTTTGCGCGTCTGCGCTCCCACTCTTCTTAGGTCAGGCGGGGTCTCCCGGAGGATAAATCCATTAGGGTGGACCCGCCAGCTACAAACGAAGGGTGTGCCGGTTTGTTAGCGGATGCAGCTTGGGACTGCGAAGGCGAACGGGGGGCCTGAGCTTGGTTGGGCTTCGTGCTGTTCCGCAACCTTGCTAACCTTTGCTCTACCCGGCTGGCTTAGTCAATAAATTCGTCTAAGGTGTCAACATCTGGGCAGTGTACTAAGGCCTGCCTTAATTCGTACAATAGGCCCTCCTGGAAGTGGTCTAGCTTGCCTCGGGGGTCCCAGGGGACTTCAGCGGCTAAGCGGGAAAATTCGGCAACATAGGTGGACAGGTAGGTATTTCATTGTTTGAGGAATTTGAGGGCTCGTGTGGCAGTACCAACTGCATCGGGGTCTCCAAACGCTCGGTCTAAGATGGTGAACAGGGCATTGACGTCTGCCAGATCTATCCCAGTATCCAGTATGTATGGTTGGATTTGGTCACAAGCTTTCCCTTCCAAGAGTCCGAAGACATAGGCCAGTCGGTGTTGGTTCGAGGGGAACTTAGCAGCATCTCCGTTGAGCTTAATGTTGACTGAGTTTTTCCAACCCTTCAAACGGGTTCGGTCGCCGTTGAACTTCGGAGGTGTTGGCAAATCTTGGGTTTGAGTTCGGGGCTCTAAGTGGTTTAAGGCCTGGACTGTGGTTCTTTCATTGGTGAGGGCGGTGTTAGCTTCTCCCAGTTCTTCGTTAAGGAGGGTCATCTCGTCCTTGGTGGATTGGAGCTCTTTTTGAGTAATTTCGAGCGTGGCTTGTACTGAATTCAAGGCTTGCTGGGTTAGGGCGAGGTTACTACCCAGTTCTGCTCCAACAGCATCGGTAGCTTCGAAGATGTTAATGATCTCCCGGTGGTACTGGGGTAGTGTTGCTAAGTCTGTTGGAATTGGGAGGGCTCTCCAGGCTTGGAATCTGGCTCCCGGTAGCAGGTGTGATTGCTGATCCATGTCGTATCGGCCGGTCGGGGGTTTAGATCCAACTAAGTGTAACGAGGGTACTAGGGCGCTAAGCTGACCGAGGGATATGAGCACAGGGATGGGGCGAGGTCGATACTTGCGTACGAGAGTTTACGCGAGTATGGAGGGAGGGGGGTTCTTCTGGGGGTGGAGGCCACGACAGGGCGAAGGAGCAAGGCAAGGCGGAGGAGCAAGGCACGGCGGAGAGGCAAGGCACGGCGGAGGAGCAAGGCACGGCGGAGGAGCAAGGCACAGCGGAAGAGCAAGGCACGGCGGAAGACCAAGGTACGGCGGAGGAGCAAGGCACGACGGAGGAGCAAGGCGAAGGGGCGCTCGGGGAGATATACTAGGGGGTGGACCAAATACTGTATTGTAGATACAAGACGTTGGATGGGGAACTTAACAGGAAGGAGCAGAAGGAACTCTATATACATGAACGTTCGGTATATCTAAGGCACCTGTCAACGTACTTGGGCAATAGCAATATACTAAGGCTTTTCCCTCCCAAGCTAAGCAAATACCCGAAACTGCAAACAAGCTAAGCGACAAGCTAAGTGACAAGCTAAGTGACAAGCTAAGCGACAAGCTAAGCGACAAGCTAAGCGACAAGCTAAGCGACAAGCTAAGCGACAAGCTAAGCAACAAGCTAAGCGACAAGCTAAGCGACAAGCTAAGCGACAAGCTAAGTGACAAGCTAAGCGACAAGCTAAGCGACAAGCTAAGCGACAAGCTAAGCGACAAGCTAAGCGATAAGTTAAGCGAACAACTGCGAAACTGCGACGACGTTCCTAGCGGGGGCAACGTGAGTAGCGAGGACAATGGTGTTGTGACACACAGGATTTAAGCCTACCTGTATTGAAAATCAACAAGGATAAAATCAAGAAATAACCCTTGTCAGCCTAGACCCTGGACTACAATAAAGTTTTTGTTAGAGGAAATAGACACCCCGCTCTAGTACTGGTAGACCTCCAAACGAAGGGAGGAGACCTAATTAATTCTCAGTTTGTATACTTGTACAATATTCCTACAAAGAATATTGAGAAGGTATCTTTGGGTACAGCAATCAAAGGCTCCAAAGCAACTATTGAAAAATTGTATACAATAACATTAGATTGGATAGGATATGTAGAAGAATACATGTTCTATTTAACGCACTTATCAAAATGGAACATGATATTGAGAGAGCCAGCTCTTTCCAATGTTCATGCTATTATTCCTGCGTACCAGGAACCAGTTACTATCCAACCGGAAGATATTCCTAGGTTTGCATTGAGCAAATAGAAAAAATCCAGCACTATAGAACATGGTATAAGATCAGCATACCTAGAAGTATCAAGTAAATCAGTTACAGATTATAGTAAACCAGAGAATTGGGAGAACATAAGTGATGTGGAAGATACTGATAAGGAACAGGGCTTTTCAATAGCTGTTTCATCCATAGAGAAGCAATTTAATCCAGTAATGGAATTTCTCAAATTATTTTCCAAAGAAATACCATGGGATTTACCACCCTTAAGGAAGGTCAACCACACCATGAGACCTAAACCTGGAGCCACATAGTTACCAAAATGGAGACCATCAGGACATTGATTTACACAGCAAATCAATGATAAGATCACTGAGGAAGAGAAAACAGGAAGAATCTACCGAGTCAAGAATGATACCAATGCGGTAGTTATGTTTACTATACCTAAAAGAGATAAATTAGGAGAAGCCAGATTTGTCAATGACTGTCGAGACCAGAATCTAGTAGTAGAACCTAACCATACACCCCTACCTGACATAAATAAATTTATTGAACTAGTAGTAGAGAAATCCTTTTGGTTAAAAATAGATTTAGTAGATGGATTTTTTAACACCAGAAATGATGAGGAATCAGAGAAGCATTCTACTTTCCTAACCCACCGAGGGTACTACAGAAGTAGAGTTATGCAACAGGGAGACCAGAATGCACCAGCTACTATAGTCAGAGTTATGAATGAAATATTTAAAGATATGATTTATAAAGATATAATAATTTATATTGATAATATCATAATCTTCACTAAGACATATGAGCAGCATGTAGAAGTGCTTAAGAAGGTTCTACAGCGTCTACAGGATGAGAAGTTCTATCTCAAAGAAACCAAGTGCCAATTTTTCACAACAAAATTGGAGATTCTAGGTCATGTACTGACCACGGAGGGACTTCATGCAGATCCAAAGAAAAGAACTACCATATTGACATTTCCAACTCCAAAGAGAAAACGGAATTTAAGAGGTTTTCTAGGAATCGTTAATTATCTAAGTCATTTTATTCCAGATCTAGCTTTGTATGTAAGTATATTATCAGAACTACAAGGAGAAATGAAGAAATGGGAATGGACAGACACTCATAATATAGCATTTGAAAAACTAAAGGAACTCATGAATTCCCTATATGTTTTAAAACCTTGGAATAAGGAGTTGACTGATCTAAAATATTTAGTTTGTGATGCAAGTGATGTAGGATTGAGATCTTGGATCGGCCAAGAACTACTAAATTAAATCAGACCATCTTGTTTCCACTCTCGAAAATTTAATCTAGCTCAGTTAAATTATCCCACCTTCCAAAAGGAATTGTTGGTAATTATTGACTCATTAAAATTTTTCGAGCCTCAACTGAGAGGTCACAAATTTACAATCCTTACTGATCACAAACCATTGGTTACATTCCACACTCAAGCACCATCTAGCCAGAAGCTCAGACGATGGCAAGATTATCTAATGGAATTTGACTGTACTATCCAGCATACCGCAGGAAAAGAAAATTTGATAGCAGATGCTCTATCCAGAAAGTATAAATATCAAGATATTCCTACTACTGAGGACAATTATATCTCCACCAACATCGATCCTCCTAACATTACCTATCCTCCTCATATTTATACCAACGCTATAACTACCTCTCGGAAAGTTACTTTACAAGAAAAAATGGTCATTCCAGACAAAATAGTATCTTGCGGAGCTATTAACTTTAAACATGTTGACTGCAACTACAACAAGTGTTGTGGAAGATCGGAAGTGGCAGGACACTACTACTCTTGTCCCTACCTCGATGATGAGGACCAGACAGAAACCGAAGAAACCGATTATAACATTATGAAGGATGAGGACTTTTTTTTGGAAGAAGAGGCCCCCATGGAAATTCCAGAAGAGATATTTGAAGGGTATAATCGGGTACCCAAAACAGAACATAAGCCTCTAACAGTTCTTGGACTTAGATTTGTTCCTCTTACTAAGGAACAACTTGAAGAAGGATCCAAGGGGAAAGCAAAAGTGGAGGCATTGGCACCAGATATCTCTACCCCCGAAATCGAAATCGAAATAGTATTTAGATTAGATGCTGCTCTTGAGCACTATCTACAACATTGCAAGGAACATTAGTCCTACTGCAAAGACTACTATTGTCCAGCATATGGAAGTTCTCACCAAATGAGTAATAGATATTTTTCTATTATAAAATGTGCCATCTGCAGAGAAGAGGGACATGGTAGCTTGACCTGTATCTTTCTGGATACAGTTCTTATAAAGGGGATGGAATATCTCAGGACTATAGTTAAGGAGCTAAGTAACAAACTAGAGACCAAAGGTGCTGTAATAGTATGACCTCCACCACCTTTTCAACCTACACCAGTGGAGCTATTCCAAATATCCAATGGGGTAATAACCTACTGTCAAATAGAGGAAGCTCTCAAAAATGTACTAATCACATCTCAACAACTATGGAATCCTCCACAACCTCCAGCAGGAAGTGGTAGCAATGCAATCCAGATCGAAACTGCAGCAGTTACCACTGATTCTTAGAAACAAGTGGCAATAGACGAATGACCAATTCTCATTCCCATGCCAAAGTACAAAGGTCCTAGTCAACATTGTGACTTTTACAAACTCCCAGGACATAACGCCGCCACATATGAACAAAAGAAGCCTACTATTTATGACTTCAACTATCGTATCGAGCTAACTCTCAACAAGCTCATTGACCAGAAGAATATCATGAACGGATGGGAAGCATCAGCAAGAATAATATTTGCATCCTGTGCGTCCTGATGCACAGAACGCACAGGACGCTCAGGACGAAAACTCTAAATCAGGACTTCAACGCTTTTACGGGTGTGTCGGGATGCAGTTGAACTTTGCTCCACCCCCTGGGACATAAGACTAGCACGTGGCAGGTTTGCCTACGTCTACAACATAAGCCTTATACAACCTTTATCCAGATGTACTTGGCTGAGCCTCCTGTGCCTACAACGCCACCCTAAAACAAGCCTTGTCCTAACGCACATCATGGGTGAACTCACGCCCTTAACGTAGCGATGGCCCTCTGAATAACCGCCTTGAAATAGCCGCCTTGAAATAGCTGCCTCTGAATATGTATGCCAATATATGCATAGTAGAGTCTTAATTGTATTCGGAAGTTATGTACATAGAAGTATTGAGAAAGAGACTTTATATATATGGAATATGCAACCTTCACTCCAAAACTCGCTCCAATACCTGCTCTAATTCGCTCTAATACTCGCTCCTATACCTGCTCTATTACTCGCTCCTATATCTACTCTAATACTCACTCTAATGCTCACTCTAATACTCGCTCTAATACTCGCTTTAATACTCGATCTAATACATGCTAGAATATACTTGGGAAGTCATACAAGACAAAGGGAAAAGGTGCGGGGAACGGCAATATATATACAGGAAAACGATAGTTGCCAAGGCCAATCGCCAAGGCCGACGATATAGACTTTCCGAAGCCAATAATATAGCAGATAACGAGAAAAGTGGCATGACCCGCTCCGCCCACTGCTGCAAGAGCTGCCTAGGCTAGTAATAGTCTTATTAGGAAAATGTAGCACTGCGATATATGCGGAACTTATGCATCCGCGGCTTATATATATTGTAGGAACTCATGCATTCGCAGCTTATATATATTGTAGGATCGCGCCTTATATATATGTTGTAGGAACTCATGAATTCGCACCTTATATATATATTGTAGGAACTCATGCATTCCCGCCTTATATATTGTAGGTTCGCGGTTGTAGGAATTCATGCATATCTAGTGGCCGCCCAAGCATGAATTCCTACAATATATATAAGCCGTGAATGCATGAGTTCCTACAATATATATAAGCCGCAGATGAATAAGTTCCTACAATATATATATAAGGCACGAATTCATGAGTTCCTACAACATATATATAAGGCGTGATCCTACAATATATATAAGCTACGAATGCATGAGTTCCTACAATATATATAAGCCGCGGATGCATGAGTTCCGCACATATCGCAGTGCTACGTTTTCCCAATAAGACTATTACCAGCCTAGGCAGCGCTTGCAGTAGTGGGCGGAGTGGGTCATGCCACTTTTCTCGTTATCTGCTATATCATTGTCTTCGGAAAGTCTATATTGTCGGCCTTGGCGATTGGCCTTGGCTACGCATGCATTCGCACCCTCTAGATATGCTCGATTTCTCACATGATCCTCGAAAGCCTGAATCCCTAGAAAATATACATATAAGCCACGAAAGCACGAATATCTGGCATATATATGTATAAGGCGTGAAAGCATGGATTTCTCGCATATATATAGATAAGCGCCGAAAGCACAGATTTCTCATATATATACATATAAGGCAGGAATTCTCGCATATATATGGATGAGCCGCGAAAGCATAGATTTCTACATATAAGCCGCGAAAGCATGGATTTCTCGCATATATATATATAAGCCGTGGAAGCATGGATTTCTCGCATATATATGTGTATAAGCCGCGAAAGCATGGTTTTCTCGATTATATATATATAAGCCACGAAAGCATGGATTCATATGTGGCTAAAGCAGATTGCCAAGACCGAAGATATGAAGCAATGAGATAATAGTTCGGTGCCTGGTGGCATCAGGATTGGGTTACGACCGAGTTGGACGTCAGGATTGTATTGTGACCCAGCTGGGGTCCGGATTGCTGTGCAACCTAGTAGGGTGTCAGGACGTGGTTGCGCCCCCCACGGTGCTCTTGTGACGTCAGGATGCTGTTGTACCCCCCGCGGCTTACTGGGTGGCGTCTGGATTCTGTTGCGACTGTGCGGGGCATCTGGACTGACAGGATGCACAGGACGCACCAGAATTTGCTCTCATGTCCGGACGCCAATTCGTTCTTGCTGATGAGACGACAAGGACTACTTTATTATTCAATGGATGGACTAGGGAGAAGGAATAAAGGCAGTATACTAAGCGTGTATGAAGGTATGTCCAATCTGGAAGGAACACTATGATTCAACAGTGCAGCGGAAGTATCATAGGAAAAAAGACGGATTTTTGTATGTTAAGAATATACAGGGACAATGGAGATTAGTCTTACTGAGTACTTTCAATATCAAAGATAAGAACTATCTCGAACTAGTAATAAATGAAGCACATGAAGCAACAGCTCATGAGGGAATCAAAAAAACTATGAGATACCTTACTAACCGATATCAATATCAGTCCTTTACAGAAGCTATTAAAGACTGTATCGGCAGTTGTGATACTTGTCAACGGATGAAGTATTCCAAGAAAGTACCTCTCGGGAAAGTAATGCCTTTACATGTCCCAGAGAGGCCATGGATGGATATATCAATAGATTTTCTTAAGTTAGCACCTGTTTTTACTAAGTGTTCTATCCTGTATCCGAATATTCCTGTTGAAGAAGATTATATTGTTTGTATTTCTCAACTTTGGACGATTGTCGATAGACAATCAGGATTCAAATTTCTTATTCCTGTTTCAGACAATTTCATAGCAGAACAATGTACTGCTACTTTTGAGACTCATATAGTCCCGATTATGGGATATCCTTTTTGTATTGCTTTTGATCGAGACACTCTTTTTATGTTAACTCACTTTAAGAATTGGGAAAGGAATAAAGGAATCAAATTGGAACTATTTACTGCGTACCACCCTTGTGCAGACGGCCAATCTGAAATTGTTAATAAGGAAATCTTGCCAGTAGCAAGAGCGTGTAAGATCAAAGGATTTGACTAGCTACAGAAATTACCAGAGATACAGTTGAAACTCAACTCTAGGTATGATCCCGCCAGGAAAAATAGTCCTTTCCTTATACTATTAGGATTTAATGCATACCATAGAGTATTGATATTACCATATCCTACCATGCCTATAAATCAGCAACCAAACATCATAGTAATACATCAGAAAATCTCTATGATGCCAAGAAGACTCAAGCATCTCAATCAAATAAGCGAGCAACTATATTGACTAAATTTAATGTTGGTTAACAAGTCATGTTATCCTCAGAAAATATCAACCTATTGAATGTCTCAAACAAACTCAATTTCCTATTATATCAACTAATTGGAAACGAAACAACTATAGCCTCGATCTATCAAGTCAACTAAACCTTAATCTCATATATAATACTTTCTATATCAGCAAGCTGAAACTTTATCGAAACAATGATCCATCTACATTTCCAAACAGACAATCCAAAGAACCTGGACCTACACAAGATGATTGTTATGAAGTTGAGAAAGTATTAGAATTCAGAATGGTACCACGTACTGGTGAACGACAATATAAGGTTAGATAGCTTGGCTACTCTCCTAAGCATGATTCTTGAGTTAGGGCCAAGGATATTACTCAGGAGATTCTTCAAAACTTTTGGACAAGCGGAAGTCTAGAGAATACATTTAAGAGATATTGAACAACTAGAGGAAGACAATGACCTCGTACTAGAAATGAAACTCGAGCTCTCATACAACAAGAATGAGATCGAGTCCTGAATCAGACGAACTCTATCGAAATACATACTAATGCCAACATACTCAAAATATATAAAATTCTGGGAAGAATGGAAGCGAGAATGGCAGAAGAATAAACTATAAATATAGTAAATCCTTCTAAGTGGAGAAGTGTAATAAGAAAGCTTATTATCATGTATTTCATATTATATATATTTGCTACACATGTATTTTCTATATTTATGGCATTATTATGTAACTAGTATTCACAGTCGAAGGGCTAGCCTTCGTCCACCTTCAGCAACTACCGAATTCGGTAGTTCAACTGCCATGGATTTTGCCACGGTAAATTCCATGGAACTTGCCGTTTTGTAGATACTCTCTTGGGCTCCACACCCTTCTGTATGGCACCCCCTCCTCTGGAGGTGTGCTAACCATCATTATGTATTTCCTTAGTTATTAGGATCTTTGAACAGATATATAAAGGCTGCTGGATCCCCTCTGGAATCTATCAGTCTTCAGACAACTCGAACAGCAGCGATCAGATAGATAGCATAATTACAAATGAAGATTATACCTATTATATTATTGTTCCTTAAGGAACACCCCTCTTAGGCATCAACCTACCCTTTTGAGGCAATCCCTCAGCAGAACCGGTATACACAAATATCCATCCCCAAGTGGATATAGATTGTATAAATGGTACTGAATGAATACTGTCTAGTATCATTTATTACAGCTCGATACGATGATTGAAGTTATGAATAGTAGGCTTCTTCTTCTCGTAGGTGGCAGCGTTGTGTCCTGGGAGCTTACAAAAATCACAGCGTTGCCTGGGACCTTTGTATTTTAGCATAGGAATAAGAATTGGTTGTTCGTTGATTGCTGCTCATTTCTGGGAATGAGTAGTGACTACTGCAGTTTCAATCTGGATTGTGTTGCTGCCGCTTGCTAGTGGAGGTTATGGAGGATTCCACGGTTGTTGAGGTGCGATTGGTGCATTCTTTAGAGGTTCCTCTAGTTGGCGGTAGGTCATAACCCCATTAGAGGTATGGAAAAGCTCGACTGGTATAGGTTGAAGAGGAGGTGGAGGTAGTACTACTATAGTACCTTTGGACCCTAATTTATCGCTTAGCTGTTTAACTATAGTCCTGAGGTGTTCCTTCCTCTTTATAAGAACTATATCCAGGAAGATACAGGTCAAGCTACCATGTCCTTCTTCTTTGTAGATAGTACATTTTGTAATTGAAAAATATCTATTACTCATCTGGTGAGAACTTCTATGTGCTAGACAGTAGTAGTTCTTACAGTAAGACCAATATTCTTTTCAATGTTGTAGATAGTACTCGAGAGCAGCATCCCCTCTGAATGCTCTTTCAATTTCTATTTCTAGGGTAGAGATATCTGGTGCCATTGCCTCTGCTTTTGTTTTCCCCTTGGATGCTTCTTCCAGTTATTCCTTAGTAAGAGGAACAAATCTAAGTCTAAGAACTAATAGAGGCTTGCGTTCTGGTTCGGGTACTCAATCATACCCTTCAAATATCTCTTCTGGAATTTCTGTGAAGGCCTCTTCTTCTGTAGAAGAGTCCTCATCCTTTACGATGTAATAATCGGTTTCCTCAATTTCTGTCTGGTCCTCATCATTGAAGTAGGGGCAAGATTTGTGGTGTTCTGCCACTTAAGATCTTCCACGATACTTGTTGTAGTCGTAGTCAACATGTTTAAAGTTGATAGCTCCACGAAATACCATTTTGTCTGAACTAATGATTTTTTCTTGTAGAGTAACTTTCCAAGAAGTAGTTATAGCATTAGTATAATTATGAGGAGGATAGGTAATATTGAGAGGGTCAATGTTAGTGGAGATGTAGTCGTCCTTAGTAGTAGAAATATTCTAAAATTTATACTTTCTAGATAGAGCATCTACTATCAAATTTTCCTTTCCTACGATATACTGGATAGTATAGTCAAATTCCATTAGATAATCTTGCCATCATCTGAGTTTCTGGCTAGACGGTGCTTGAGTTTGGAATGTAACTAATGGCTTGTGATCAGTTAGGATTGAAAATTTGTGACCTCTCAGCTGAACCTCAAAAGATTTTAATGAGTCAATAATTGCTAACAATTCTTTTTGGAAGGTGGGATAATTTAATTGAGCTGGATTAAATTTTCGAGAGTAGAAACAAGATGGTCTGATTTGATTTAATAGTCCTTGGCTAATCCAAGATCCCTATCCTATATCACTTGCATCACAAACTAAATATTTTAGATCAGTCGACTCATTATTCCAGGGTTTTAAAACATGTATGGAATTCACAAGTTCCTTTAGTTTTTTAAATGCTCTATTATGAGTATCTGTCCATTCCTATTTCCTCGTTTCTTCCTGTAGTTCTGATAATGTACTTGCGTACGAAGCTAGATCTGGAATAAAACAACTCAAATAGTTGACAATTTCTAGAAAACCTTTTAAATCCCATTTTCTCTTTAGAGTTGGAAATGTCAATATAGTAGTTTTTTTCTTTGGATCTGTATAGAGTCCATCTGTAGTCAACATATGATCTAGAATCTCCAATTTAGGTGTGAAAAATTAGCACTTAGTTTCTTTAAGATAGAACTTCTCATCCTGCAAACATTGTAGAACCTTCTTGAGAACCTCTGTGTGTTCCTCATATATCTTAGGGAAGATTATGATATCATCAATATAAATTATTAAATCTTTATAAATCATATTTTTGAATATTTCATTCATAACTCTGACCATAGTAGCTGGTGCATTCCGGTCTCCTTGTTGCATAACTCTACTTTTGTAGTACCCTCGGTGAGTTAGGAAGGTGAAGTGCTTCTTTGATTCTTCATCATTTCTGATATTAAAAAATCCGTCTGCTAAATCTATTTTTGACTAAAAGGATTTTCCTGCTACTAGTTCAATAAATTCATTTATATCAGTTAGGGGTGTATGGTCAGATTCTACTGCTAGATAGTGTGCGCGTTGGCTCAAGTTGGTGCGAGTTCTACTATCTTTTTACCTACTCGGAGGCCGACTCGGGCCAGTGCCTATTATATTCAAGCTGACTCGTACCGACTCGCAGTCTAATTAGTGATCGACCGGTGCATCACCAAGCCTTAGTCAAACATGTTTGAAGTTGTTATTTGTTTTACTCCTCGTCACATGTTCTTCTTGTCACAGATTGCCTCTCCTGTCACGGATTGCCTCTCCTGTCACGGATTGCCTCTTCTGTTACGGATTGCCCCTCTTGTCATGGATTGCCTCTCCTGTCATAGATTGCCTCTCCTGTTACAGACTTGTTTATACCATTTCTCAACTTTCTACTCCTACCACTTAATCTTACATCTAATTTATTGCAGCTCCCATTGTATCAGGTCTGTGTTTCTTATATGATGTAGATTTCATTATATTGCTATCGGATCAATGTCCACACTCTATGAATTCTACCTGTCCTAATTCTACAAACACATTAACCTAAAGTAACCAAGATATCCCCAATTAATATGAGCCAGAACATAATATGAAAACTAACCCCTCCCATATTATACCTAAACAAAACAACCTTACCTCAATAATTACCCCCAATTAATCCCTCACATAACACTGAAAAAAAATCAACCTTTAACTCCAAAATACTCCCAATACCCCAAAAAATCCATCTGTACAATAACCATCCCTAACCTGCATTAAGCTTCCCAAAACTTAAGATTACTGAACCCACAGTAATAATTACCTACTATCTATGGCCCCATATAATATCAACCTACCTGTACCTTGTAGTTCCTATGCTGAGTAGGCCGTAACTTCTTCTGGAACCTGCTTGCCATTGACGGCGTAAGGCTTACTGATGGTGAGGCAGGGCACTTCCGACTTCAATATGGTATTGAGGGAGATGATGTTCCTATAGCCTCGCGCAAAAGATATTATTGGAATGAGTTTGATAATACTGCCATAGAACGTTCAGTGAAACTATAGTAGAGGCTCCTATTATCGGACGGTGAGGCTAATATGTCATCCATCACTTCACTCCCACCTACTTCCGTGTTATTATATGTGTCCGAATCCAAGTCCGCCTCTCCCTGAACGGTATCTAGACATTGTGTTACCATCCAGTGGAGGAAGTCTACATCATATCTCAGAGCCTGTTTCTCTATCATTACCTAACTTTCATCCAGATCAGCCATGTCTTCTTCCATATGTGCTGGTATAACTTGTGTCTCTGCAGCACTATATTTCGTGTGGACGGCGTCCCAGGATGTGGTTAACATAAGCGCAGTTATTATCTAGTGGCCCATTCTATTGCGTCGGTAAGGCAAAATATTCCGAGCACTGCTGAATATTCGCTCTACTGACACAGATATGAGTGGAATACTCAATATATCCCTCTCCATTCATGCCAGCATGGGAAATTCACTAGCATGGACTTTCTACCAGGAGAGGGGGCATTTCCCATTCAGTATTGTTACGGGAATCACTAGGTATCTTTTGATTTCTGGGACATCCTCTGATTGGCCTGTTGTATGATCTTGTAGTCAATGCATGATATAGGATTGTTCTCCATCATTGACTTGTGCATTCTGAATTAGAGGTTCCAGTACATACTTGATGTAGTTATGATCGAAATAATCTTCAAACTGAACCCTAAGTGCACAATTTTATAAGAATTATGTTTTCTGTATATCACGGATAGTCTTGTGTCACGGATGGTCTCATTGTCATGGATAGTCTCATTGTCACCCAAAACATATGGGGAAGAATAGGGATGTGCTGACTAAATTCATACGTACTTATAATACTCTGTATATGATATTAAGTCATTATTCGGCTAAGTTCTACTGGGATTTTGGAATGTCAGATTTCCCCAATCAAGGTATAAAGACAATTTCTTCGATGGATCAAGGATGGTAGCAAGATTGTAGATCAGAGATTGCTTTTCCATCTTAGAATAATACTTCTGGAATATCTGCTGACACACTTTCGTCACCGACAGAAACCCTGGAGCCCAGCCAGGATTACTGGGAAGTTTTCATATATGTTTCCGCTGTTTATCAATGTAGTCGAAGATATTATTATAGATGAAGAAAGTATTGTGGATAGTCGCATGCTACTCTGTGGAGATCGTGTAAGTGTAATCCGACAAAGGCTTTAGGAAAATAGTAGCCTCGTGAACATGGGTCCACTCCTCTTGACTTAACCACAACTCGGAGTACTTGTTCTCCATTGTCGCCAACGTGATCCATTGCTTTATGTAGCACTGGAGCGTCAATGCTCGAGTAAGTATTTCAAATGTTGAGTTTCAGTGCGTTTTGACGTCCTAGATAAGGCCCATGGGTTCTCAGGTATCACTTTGGAGTTCCTGGAATTGTGCTAGGTATTGTAGGCAGGCTACAATAGCCTTACAGAGCTCTCGAACCTAGATAAATGTTAGCAATAGGATTCCGTAATGCGTATCGGCCTTCCATGACATGCTGGCCAACAGTTGACTTACTTTACAAATAGATCGCACAAATGTACCAGGGGTATTGTAAGGAAGTTACATTTTATATACTTATATAAAATGTAGCTCCCGTACAACTCCAATCTCAGCTAGTGGAATCAACTATTTACCAGCGCGGTACTTACAACAAACACTATTGTTTAAGGCCGGCAACTAAATAGTATTGATATTAAACTCATGTAGTTCATTTATTAATGAACGTGAGTCATGTATAAGTTTCTCTTACTTTCTATGTTGATTTCAAATCATGTATGAGTCAGAGATTGAGCACTGCCATTGCACTGCCCCAATCCTGACTCACCCCTCTGGGGAGAAGTAGCATAACTACAGGTTCATTCCCATATGGAATGGGGAGGAGAGACTTAGGCAAGCAGAAGCTAGGGGAGCTAGATATCTACCTCAATAAATAAAGTATTGAACTGCTATATTCTAAGACCCTTTACGGGTCTACCTTTCTCTATGTGTTAATAATAAGGTACAAGCCAGCCGGGCTTAACTTCTACAACTAGAGCGACATCAGAATATGAGCGGGCGACAAATACTTAAGGCAGAAACTATAGGTTCCCGTGCTCCTATAGTTTGCTGCAAGTGGAACTCCAAGTATTGCCGGAGGCAATAGGAACTAGTCAGAAAAGCACGCCGACTTTCTTTACATTTTTTAGCAGGATAAATGTACCTTATTTTCAAGTCTCAACAAGCAATAATAGCAAGCTTCTATGAAAAGTAATAGGCGTGTATACCCCTATTACTATAGTATGAAGTGTTATAAGTTAACTCGAGACAAAGAGTTTATTATAACAGCTGAAGGTTGCGACCAGGATACTTGTCAACAAGCGTGTAGAATGAATCAACTTATACCTTAAGATTTAAGATACTTAATTGAAGAAGCTTGGAATTGCTGGGTTCTAAGTTTAAACAATTGAACTGGTTACTCAATTGTTAGGTTTCACACCTTGGATAAGTGTGCGACAAAGGTTTATGACTGGTGTTAGAAGGGTTTTGGGTTCCCGACTAAACAGTTATTAATATACAAGTATCTACAATCTTGTCGGTATAACAATAATTTATTTTATAACAATTACAACAAGTTTCAACTTTACTTTTAAAGAGGTAAACTCTTCTTTAAAAGGGGGAGCCATGTAAGGAAGTTACATTTTATATACTTATATAAAATGTAGCTCCCGTACAACTCCAATCTCAGCTAGTGGAATCAACTATTTACCAGCGCGGTACTTACAACAAACACTATTGTTTAAGGCCGGCAACTAAATAGTATTGATATTAAACTCATGTAGTTCATTTATTAATGAACGTGAGTCATGTATAAGTTTCTCTTACTTTCTATGTTGATTTCAAATCATGTATGAGTCAGAGATTGAGCACTGCCATTGCACTGCCCCAATCCTGACTCACCCCTCTGGGGAGAAGTAGCATAACTACAGGTTCATTCCCATATGGAATGGGGAGGAGAGACTTAGGCAAGCAGAAGCTAGGGGAGCTAGATATCTACCTCAATAAATAAAGTATTGAACTGCTATATTCTAAGACCCTTTACGGGTCTACCTTTCGCTATGTGTTAATAATAAGGTACAAGCCAGCCGGGCTTAACTTCTACCACTAGAGCGACATCAGAATATGAGCGGGCGACAAATACTTAAGGCAGAAACTATAGGTTCCCGTGCTCCTATAGTTTGCTGCAAGTGGAACTCCAAGTATTGCCGGAGGCAATAGGAACTAGTTAGAAAAGCACGCCGACTTTCTTTACAGGTATAGTTCTGCAGTACTCTGATGGAATACTTTATGGGAGAGGTGGACAATATAGTATCATCATTATCTGGGTTTAACTTCAGTTCTTTCATGAACTGATTACTAACCAGACCAATCATATGTATAAGGCAGGGAAGTCGATATTGCTCCGGACCCCATTTAGCACCGAATACATTGGCTTGTAAATGTTTAGCCAACGCCATGTTGATACTAGCGTTATCTGAAACAATAGCCAAGACTTGGCTCGTAATGCCATATTCCCAAATCAATTAGCCTAGCTTATTACTCAAGAGTATAGCATTATGAGATTCCCCACCTAGGTACTAGAATCCGATCGTATGTTGGCGCAGCTGCCAGTCCTGGTCAATATAATGGAGTGTTGTACCCATGAACGCTAACTTGTTCAGAGAAGTCCAACAATCTATGGCGAGGTAGATGAATGTATCTTCTGGTAGGCTTTTTTGTAGCTTCTGTTAAACTTCTGCTCCATAATGGTATATACTCTGGCAAAGGGTTGTTGCACAGGGGATATCAATTCCAGATCTAAGCAATTTCAGCAGATGCTGGAACTGCAGATGTTCGATAGTTCTGAAAGGTAAGTTGGTGGCAATTACAGTTTTTATGAGTTCATGTTTGAACGCATCATCACTAAATTACAATTGTGGGGATTGTGCGGAGGAACGTGTTGCCTGTATGTAACGTCAGCCTCAATTATTACAGGTATGGAGTATATAATCACCTTCCCAAATATGGTTGAAATATCTAAATTGTTTTACCCACTAGCAGCTCAACATTTTCCTGAGGTAAGGTGACATTTCATATGTGAGATACCCATATTGAATACCATAGGGTGTTGCAAGGTACCCTTGCAAGCTAAGCAAAATATAAAAGGCTCACTGCTGTAGATCTTAGCCCCTTGTCCGAATTGGGCCTAGTACGCTGCCTTTCAAAGTTTAGAATCCCATCGGAGTGGATTAATATGGTTACTTCGGGTCTCTTCTTTTGCTAGGTTGTCTCGGAGCTTGGCAGCCCAGTCAGTAGTTTCCTACCATTCCTCAAATTGGGCAAATTGCTCTGATTCCCATAGAAAAGCAGTCCCGCCTAGTATTTTGGTGAGAGTCGTAACCATTGGAGGAAATACGGACACTGGTACGCTTGCAGTTAAAGACATGTTCGAGTATGAGGCGAGTATGGAACTAGAGTGTAAGATGGTCTTGTAATTGTATTCCTAGAAAGGTTGGGGAAGAGATACCTATTTATTCACATTATGATGTCACGGATAATACGTGCTTATTATAGAGTTTTTTGTGAGGTATTCTGGGGGCATAATGCAACCAGACTATCAATACATGCAATCTTTAATCATGCTATAGTGCATCTACAGCATACATAACCCAACTCCAATCCAAACGTGCAACCTCCGATTCCCCCCAAAAATTATCATTTGGGTGCTCTGAGCTATAGGGTGAGCTCGAGAGCTCACTTGTAATGCTAAGCCTTTCACTAGACTAAGACAATAAACCGCTATACTCAGAATCACTAGGACTACAGCCGACTTCAGTAGGGCTAGGGCTAGCAATGGGGCTGGTGCAGTCGGCCACATCAAGTTCTGGTTGCTCAGACCATCCATCTGGCTCTGGTTGCTCAGACCATCTATCTGGCTCTAGTTGCTCAGACTATCCATCTGGCTCTGGTGTATTGTCGGGGATATTGGTCAAATCCAGTTGCAATAACATCAGGAAAATTTTAGATCATGTTGTGTGCATGGTGTGCACACAATGCTAATTTGTAAAACCTCGCATTATGTGCAGATCTTATTCTTACAATACAAACTGACGCAGTGAGCTCCCTCACAGTGCATTATTATTTCACACTTGCTACAATTGCAATCAGACGCAGCGCGAACGCTTTTCAATGCCGCAATGCACGTTCCTGACTCTCACAGAGTTTGTTTACACCCTCTACAGTTCCTCAAGTACCATCCCCTATGTCTTCTTTCCTAATGTTTTCTCCGTCATACCTATCCTGCCATTGTTTTTATTCTACCACTTGACTTTGCAATGTTTGTTCTCCTAACTGGGACGTTGTCTATACACTCCTATCTCCTTCTCCTATTTAAAGCAGCTTTCTCTTGCGTTGAACTTCCTATTGTACCTTTTACACCCCTTATCGGATGTGATACAGGCACTTCTGTTTGCAATGCATGAACTATTGTTTCACTCTTCCCAAGTCCCATTCACTATCTACGTTCCTCCCTAGCGGGCTCTCCATTCTTGTTAATCATACCCATTACTAATAATTATCCTATAGATAAATATTAGAAACGTCTGCACCACACTACTATGAGTGTACCTAGAGTCCGCATGGATATTCTAGGGTCGTTCTATGTGGGCACAAGTACCTATGGTAGGGCTGGATGTCACCCCGTGACAATAGGATTTATTTTGTATTACAAAATAAGATCTTTTGTGAGGGAATTTAGTGGAATTGAACTTTACTGCTATAGGATTCTATTCTGTGTTGCGGAATAGGTATCGTTGCAGCAGCATAAGTACGGCCGTCCTGTTTGTAGTTGCAAGAGCACTATAAGTGTCAATAGGGCCCCCGTGACATGTGCGTCGACTTGAGTCGGCACGAGTTCTGCTATCTTTTTACCTACTCGGAGGCTGACTCGGGCCAGCACCTATCGTGTTCAAGCCGACTCGCGCCCACTCGCCAGCTAATTGGTGATCAACTGGCGCGTCACCAAGCCTTAGTCAAACATGTTTGAAGTTGGTATTTGTTTCACTCCTAGTCACATATTCTTCTTATCACGAATTGCCTCTCCTGTCACGGATTGCCTCTCCTGTCACGGATTACCTCTCCTATCATAGATTACCTCTCCTGTCACGGATTGCCTCTCCTGTCATGGATTGCCTCTCCTGTCATGGACTTATTGATACCATTTCTCAACTTTCTACTCCTACCGCTTTATCTTACGTCTAATTTATCGCAGCTCCTATTGTATCAGGTCTGTATTTCTCATGTAACGTAGATTTCATTATATTGCTATTGGATTAATGTCCACACTCCATGAATTCTACCTATCCCAATTCTACAAACACATCAACCTAAAGTAACCAAGATATCTCCAATTAATATGAGCCGGAACATAATGTGAAAACTAACCCCTCTCATATTATACCTAAACAAAACAACTCTACCTCAATAATTACCCCCAATTAATCCCTCATATAACACTGAAAACAAATCAACCTTTAACTCCAAAATACTCCAAATACCCCAAAAAATCCATCTGTACAATAACCATCCTTAATTTGTATTAAGCTTCCTGAAACTCAAGATTACCGAGCCCACAGTAATAATTACCTACCATCTATGGCCCCACATAACATCAACCTACCTATACCTTGTAGTTCCTACGCTGAGTAGGCCGCAACTTCTTCTGGAACCTGCTTGCCATTGACGGTGTAAGGCTTACTGATGGTGAGGTAGGGTGCTTCTGACTTCGATGTGGTATTGAGGGGGATAGTGTTCCTGTAGCCTCGTGCAAAAGACTTCGTTGGAATGAGTTTGACAACGCTGCCGTAGAACGTTCGGTGAAACTATGGCAGGGGCTCGTATTATCGGACGGTAAGGCTGCCATGTCATCCATCACTTCGCTCCCACCTGCTTCTGTATCACTATATGTGTCCGAATCCGAGTCTGCCTCTCCCTGAATGGCATCTAGACATTATGGTACCATCTGGCAGAGGAAGTCCGCATCATATCTCAGAGCCTGTTTCTCCATCATCACCTGACTTTCATCTAGATCAGCCATGCCTTCTTCCACATGTGCTAGTGTAACTTGTGCCTCTGCAGCACTGTATTTCACGTGGACGGCGTCCCAGGATTTGGTTAATATAAGTGCAGTTATCATTTGGTGGTCCATTCTATTGCGTTGGTAAGGCAAAATATCCTGAGAACTATTAAATATTCGCTCTACTGACACAGATGTGCGTGGAATACTCAATATATCCCTTGCCATTTGTGCCAGCATGGGAAATTCACTAGCATGGACTTTCCACCAGGAGAGGGTGCATTTCCCATTCAGTGTTGTTACCAGAATCGCTAGGTATCTTTTGATTTCTAGGACATCCTCTGATTGGCCTGTTGTATGCTCTTGTAGTCGACATATGATATAGGATTGTTCTCCATCATCAACTTGTACATTCTGAATCAGAGGTTCTGGTGCATACTTGGCGTAGTTATGATCGAAATAATCTTCGAACTGAACCCTAAGGGCACAATTTTGTAAAAATTATGTTTTCTGTATGTCACAGATGGTCTCATGTCACGGATGGTCTCGTTGTCACGGATGGTCTCATTGTCATGAATGGTCTCGGTGTCACCCAAAACATATGAGGAAGAATAGAGATGCACTGACTAAATTCATACGTACTTATAATACTCCGCGTATGATATTGAGTCACTGTTTGGCTGAGTCCCACTGGGATCTTAGACTGTCAGATTTCCCCAATCAAGGTATAAAGACAATTTCTTCGATGGATCAAGGATGGTAGCAAGGTTGTAGATCAGAGATTGCTTTTCCGTCTTAGAATAATACTTCTAGAATACCTGCTGACATGGTTTTATTGCCAACAGAAACCCTGAAGCCTAGCCAAGATTACTGGGAAGTTTTCATATACGTTTCTGCTGTTTATCAATGTGGTTGAAGATATCATTGTAGATGAAGAAAGCATTGTGGATGGTCGCATACTGCTCTGTGGAGATCATATGAGTGTAATCCGACAAAGGCTTTAGGAAAATATTAGCCTTGTGAACATAGGTCCACTCCTCTTGACTTAACCACAACTCTGAGTACTTGTTCTCCGTTGTCGCCAGCACGATCCATTGCTCTATGTAGTACTGGAGCCTCAAGGCTCGAGTAAGTATTTCAAATATTGAGTTCCAGCGAGTTTTGACATCCTGGATAAGGCCCATGAGTTCTCGGGTGTCACTTTGGAGTTCCTTGAATTGTGCTAGGTGTTATGGGCTGGCTACAATAGCCTTACTGTAATGAACCCTAATCCGAACTACCAATAGTATGAAGGGCGTGACTTGTGAGGGTGGGAGGTACGTTGCGAGTAGTTAGGGATCCTAGGATTAAGCGGAAGGTAATAAAGGTTCAAGTACTGGAGAAGAGCGGGATTGACAAGATCGAGCAGGTGTACAGGTTTGGAGGTTGGAGGTAACTTGGATGAGACCAAGGTCAAATGAGTAGGCATAAACAAGGTCAAGATTAGGGATGTGAAAGTCTGAGCTACGCTCGGGAGATAGAAGATCAATATATTGGGAACAACTAGGTACAGTGGAGTAAACAAGTTGTTGCGTGAAGAAGAAAAGAGAAAGGAAATAGACAGGAGAAACTAGTTCCTTTTATAGGAATCCAGTATCATTCAAGACTCATAATTCTCGTTAGAAATTCTGGGTTACAAAGCGGAAAGAATGAACTAGAAGATTTGTGCGTGAACTAGAAAACCATAGAGTTCCAACAAAATATTCTATTCCTTATGATATGAATCTACTAGGAGGTTCTAGTAGATTCCCGAATAAGCGAGTACCTAATCTGGACTTCCGGGATGCGGTCGGTTGTCATAAACTGACGCAGTGAGCTCCCTCACAGTGCATTATTATTTCACACTTGCTACAATTGCAATCAGACGCAGCGCGAACGCTTTTCAATGCCGCAATGCACGTTCCTGACTCTCACAGAGTTTGTTTACACCCTCTACAGTTCCTCAAGTACCATCCCCTATGTCTTCTTTCCTAATGTTTTCTCCGTCATACCTATCCTGCCATTGTTTTTATTCTACCACTTGACTTTGCAATGTTTGTTCTCCTAACTGGGACGTTGTCTATACACTCCTATCTCCTTCTCCTATTTAAAGCAGCTTTCTCTTGCGTTGAACTTCCTATTGTACCTTTTACACCCCTTATCGGATGTGATACAGGCACTTCTGTTTGCAATGCATGAACTATTGTTTCACTCTTCCCAAGTCCCATTCACTATCTACGTTCCTCCCTAGCGGGCTCTCCATTACTTGTTACTTGCTCCAGACGTGATGTAAGTACATCTGTTTGCAACGTGGGAGCTATTGTTTCGATCTTTCCCTATACCATTGATTTTGTATAGCATTTCTATTTGTACTCCTACAGTCCAAATCGGACCCGATACGGATGTTCTTATTGCCAACACCTACTATTGTTTCTCTCCTCATACCTCTTGTTTGCCTGAAAGATCAATTCCTGAATTAAATCTGAATTAAACTACCCTATCGGACTTATCTCTTCCTAAATTCCCCACTCCGAATGCACTAACATATTGCCGACACACAGGAATATACCCAACCAAATTAATGCCCACAAGATTATACTGAAACAAATCAATGCACTACAGAGGAATATACCGAAACAAACCAGAAATACATAGCTACCCAATCAACCATAACTAGTCTTAAGAAAAATTAAAAATGAAAACAGCGCAGAAACACAATCGCTCCACAAATGGATGCAAAACAACAGAAAAAGATTGAAAACCAGATCAAAATAACCGAAACCGTGGGACGTCCTATAATAACCCCGCCGTGTCCTATTTTGTTCTCCCAAAGTGCTAGTAGGCTACCTGCGATTCTTGCCAGTTACTATCGTCGACTTGCACAGGCTTATCTACATCAGTTGGGCTCCCATCCTCTTGCATATCTGCTACATCTGCCTGGATCTGCTCAATAGCCTCCGTTGTCCTTGTACTGCCTTGACCTCAGGTTTCCTCACTATAATGAACCCTAATCCGAACTACCAATAGTACGAAGGGCGCGACTTGTGAGGGTGTGAGGTACGTTGCGAGTAGTTAGGGATCCTAGGATTAAGCAGGAGGTAATAAAGGTTCAAGTACTGGAGAAGAGCGGGATTGACAAGATCGAGCAAGTGTACGGGTTCGGAGGTCAGAGGTGACTTGGATGAGACCAAGATCAAACGAGTAGGCATAAACAAGGTCAAGATTAGGGACGTAAAAGTCTGAGCTACGCTCAGGAGATAGAAGATCGATATATTGGGAACAACTAGGTACAGTGGAGTAAACAAGTTGTTGCGTGAAGAAGAAGAGAGAAAGGAAATAGACAGGAGAAACTGGTTCCTTTTATAGGAATCCAGTATCATTCAATACTCATAATTCTCGTTAGAAATTCTGGGTTACAAAGCGGAAAGAATGAACTAGAAGATTCGTGCGTGAACTAGAAAACCATAGAGTTCCAACAAAATATTCTATTTCTCATGATATGAATCTACTAGAAGGTTCTAGTAGGTTCCCGAATAAGCGAGTACCTAATCTGAACTTCCGGGATGCGGTCGGTTGTCATCCAGGTCAGGGCTGGGATCGGGTTTCGAGTTACTGGAATTGGAATAGCAACCACAGGGCCAGTAATAGCACGGTAAACTCGTGCTGAGTCAGGATCATGTTGAGCCGCAAGTATATATGAGTCGGCAAGTGCATGGGTTGCTAATACAAAACAGGGGCTGGAGGTTCTTGAGACAAGGGTAAGGGTTGGTTCATAACAGTAGGCCCTCCTCTAAGGATGAGCTCCTACGAGTCGTGGTCGAGTTCTTCATCATCTGGAATGATAAAGGGATTATGACGAGTTCCGAGTCCACTCATTTTGGTAGAGTGCGGGGTCGAGGTTTAGAGGGGTACGAAGCGTGGAATTTTTTCACAGCGCTAGGTGCATTCAAAAACAGGTCAGCAGGTTCCCAAGTAAGCTCGTCATATCCTATCCAACGAGCAAGGTATTTAAGCGTATGTCCACAAAAACGGGAATCAACAATCTCGTCAATTTCCCACTCAGGTTCGTCTTCAATAATAATTGGCACATGCCCAAGCCTCCAGTCTCCACTGAACCTACTCTGGTTCTAGTTTGCTCATCCGTATTTGTTCCAGTTCTAATCCCTGCATTTTCAGACTCGATGCGAGTCCTCTATCTTCTAGCTATATAACCCTTGTTGATCCATGTCACCTCATTTGTTCAACAACGCACTTCTTCTTCTCTCTTTCCTTTATCTGTCCTCTTTGACCAAGGAAAATATCCTTAGGTCATAGTAAGTTATGAGTATTAAGAGCAATCTTTAAGACCCAATGTTTCGCCTTTCTTACTTGATCTTCTAAGCACGCACTTGATCTTTTGGTATCTCAAGGCTGTTTTATAAGATAAAGAGTGCTATACTTAGATGATCTTCCAAGATCATCCAAGGGCTTATTCGCTCATGGATTAGACTGAAGGCCCTACGCCAGCCAACAGTACGTCCAGTCCCGACCCTAACCCCAAGCTCAATGACCTTAACCTTATCGTTGGTTTCCCGGTCGTTATCGTGCCACTTGAGCACGACTCAGTCCTAGTACAACTCGACGTTCATATATACTCAGCCGTTCACGTACCCAACGGTTATGTTTTGTCCCCGGCCTCCAAGAACTCTGTTCCCATTCCCAACCAAGTATTGTCATCCGGGAGGAGATTCCTGCTCGAGGATGCTCAGCACCAGCTCAAGAAGTAGTAGACCTTACTATTTCCCTAATACTGCTCAAGGCTCAGGTGAGTAAAACCATCTCACGCCCCAGCTCCAAATCTACCCATGCTTCGCACCTTAAAAAAGTGTCGCGATCCACGTAAATTTTTGTCCAGTCGTCCAAGGGTTCATTCGAGCAGTATAGGATAGGTCGCTCGTTCCATAAATTCGCATGCAGGTGCCTTTGCCCTCAGTTGTTAGAGCAGTTAAAGGGTGAGTCCAAGCAGAAGTTATTATTAGCCTCCTCCACCTCTAACTTAAACGGGACCATTCCCCAGCCAACTATGTCCAAGCTAATTTTTCGAACCATTTAAAGCTTAGTAGGTCTTCTAGAGGAGGGTACGAATATTCGAACTGGAAGGAGGAAGGTACTTTTAAGTGGGGTAGAAGGTATAAAGAGACGAGCTTGGACATAGTTGGCTGGGGAATGGTCCCGTTTAAGTTAGAGGTGGAGGA
>ML121593.1:164208-186070 GCA_003788615.2 Terfezia boudieri ATCC MYA-4762 | reverse complement strand
GTGCATGGGTTGCCAATACAAAACAGGGGCTAGAGGTTCTTGAGACAAGGGTAAGGGTTGGTTCATAACAGTAGGCCCTCCTCTGAGGACGAGCTCCTGCGAGTCGTGGTCGAGTTCTTTATCATCTGGAATGATAAAGGGATTATGACGCCTTCCAAGTCTACTCATTTTGGTAGAGTGCGGGGTTGAGGTTTAGAGGGGTACGAAGCGTGGAATTTTTTCACAGCGCTAGGTGCATTCAAGAACAGGTCAGCAGGTTCCCAAGTAAGCTCGTCATATCCTATCCAACGAGCAAGGTATTCAAGCGTACGTCCACGAAAACGGGAATCAACAATCTCGTCAATTTCCCACTCAGGTTCGTCTTCAATAATAATTGGAGGAGGTGGAGATTGAATTTGCCGTGGAAAGGGGTCGCTTGATGCAGGTTCGAGGAGAGAGATATAGAAGACGGGGTGAATTTTCATAGAAGGGGGAAGGTCGAGCTTATAAGCATGGGAGGAGATCTTCTGGATGATTCGAAATTTACCAAGCTTTTTAAAATCTAGCTTAGTAGAGGGGCGAGTTGTTTTGATATATCGGCGTAGTAGCCATACTTCATCGCCGATTTCTAGCTTAGGAGGGGGAATTCGAGATTTATTGGCTTGTTCAGAAGAAGTCGCTTGGGCCCAAATCATTTCAGATCTAAGGTAGGCATCGAGTTCTGAGAGGCGATCGGCATAATCCTTGATGACAGAAGGTGCTGGAAGTTTCTTTGCAGGGTTTGGATTAATCTGGTAGTGAGGATTTTCTCCATATATAGCTTGGAATGGTATAATTCCCAGGGTAGCAGACAGGGTATTATTATATGAGAATTCTGCCATCGTGATTAGTTCAGACCAGTTATCTTGTTGATAATTGCAGTAGGCACGTAAATATTGTTCTACAATTGCATTGATCCTTTCGGTTTGGCCATCTGTTTGGGGGTGGAAGGCAGTAGAAACCTTTTGTTGAATTCCTACTAGAGAAATGAGGGAGCGGGTGAATTCAGAGACGAATTGGGTACCTCGGTCGGAGACAATAGAATTAGGAATTCCATGGAGACGGAATATATTGTCAAAGAAAAGCTTCGCAATTTGCTTGGAGTTGATATCTATTGTTGTTGGGATATAGTGAGCCATTTTTGAGAGTCGGTCAACTACTACGAGTAAAGCATCAAATCCATTAGAGGTAGGGAGCCCTGTAACAAGGTCAAGAGAAACAGATGACTATTTTTTAAATGGTACTTGAAGGGGTTTTAGAAGACCATAAGGGGCATGGCGAGCGGGTTTAATTCTGGTACATGTATCATAATTTCGGAGGTATTGTGCAATAGTTTGGCGCATTTTTGGCTACCAATAATCCCGTGATACAAGTTCGTATGTAGCTGCCCAACCTGGGTGTCCTGCCGCAGGGTGATTGTGGCAGTTTCGAAGGATGCGGAGGTGAATTTCGGGGGAGTTGAGAACATAAACAAGATCATTAACCAAGATAAGTCCATTAGAAATTTTACATTCTGATAAGGGAACTAATGCATGTTTCTTGATATTAGTTTCGAGAGCATAAATTATTTCGAGAGCAAGTTTATCAGTTTTTGAGGCAACTCGAATATCCTCATTATTGATAATAGAAGCGGCAGAAAGGGAAAATTTTTCTGGGGGTATTAAAGCTTGCATAGGACGGCCACGTTCATGCCCTTCTTCAGGAAGATCTCCAGATCGTCTAGTCAATGCATCAGCCTTAGCATTCTAGTTTCCCAGTTAAAAAATAATCTTAAAGTCATATTGGGCTAATTCTTGAGCCTATCTAGCTTGTCGGCGAGAGAGGAGTGCCTTAGTCGTAAAGGTCTGGAGGTTATGGTGGTCCGTGATTATCGTGAAAGGTCGTGGGAGTTGGTGCAGATATATATGCCATTTTTCAAGAGCTAAAATAATGGCGAGAAGTTCCTTATCACCGATTCTATAGTTACATTCAGCTGGTGACATCTTTTCGGAGATAAATGCAACTGGATGAAGAACGAGTTTCCTATTTTCTAAATGTTTTTGGGAGAGGATACCCGAAGTAACATCGTCTGAAGCATCTGTCTCAATAATAGTTTCGTGGTCTGGATTGAAGTGTCGGAGTATAGGGGCGGAAGTAAAGGCTTGTTTGAGGAGTTCAAAGACCTCCTCATATGATGAATCCCAGAGAAAAGGTATATCTTTCCGGAGTAGGTTGAAGAGGGGTTGACATAAGTAAGAATACTTATTAATGAACCGTCGATAAAAGTTAGCGAATCCAAGGAAGCATTGTATGTCCCTAACGGATTTTGTGATTTCCCAGTTAAGGACTATGTTAACCTTTTCAGGGTCCATTTCGAGGCCATGTTCAGAGATGATAAAACCAAGAAATGTAGTCTTATTAGTGGAGAATTCGCATTTTTCGGGTTTAATAAATAGCCCCGCCACTTTCAACTTTTGTAGGACTTTTCGAACTTGTTCTTTGTGTTCTTTCCAAGTTTTCGAGTAGATCAAGATATCATCTATATAGCAGACACAAAACATATCAAGGTATTCTCGTAGAGTGTCGTTCATAAACCTTTGGGTGGTTGCAGGTACGTTAGTTAACCCGAAAGGCATGACAAGGAATTCAAATAATCCGTAACGAGTTCTGAAGGCTGTTTTCCACTCATCACCTTCCTTGATTCGAATTTGGTTAAAGCAAGCATGGAGATCAAGTCGAGTAAAATATTTACAACCTCGAATTTGATTCAGAGTTTCTTTGATTCTAGGTAGAGGGTTACGATCTTTGATCATAATATCGTTCAAGACACGGTAGCCAACACAGAGGCGGAGGGAACCATCCTTTTTCTTTACAAAAAGGATTGGGGAGGCAGCTGATGAGGAGCTTGCTCGAATAAAGGATTTGCAGAGATTCTCATCGATCCATTTCCTAACTTCTTTTAGTTCAGCATCGGACATGGAGTATATTCGACCAAATGGAGGTTTAGCTCCATCTTGTAAAGGAATTGCATGGTCAATATAACGGTGAGGGGGTAAGATTCGGGCTTCTTTTTCAGAGAAAAGAGATAGGTATTCATGATATTCAGGAGGTATAAGCTTGGTAGCAGACTCACTATTATCGTCATCGTCTTCTGGGGAGGCATAAATGGCTACAATATATAATTTGGCTTCAGGATCCTTAATAGCTATTCGGAAGGCAGCTCGCGAGATAATCGAGATTCGGAGTTTTTCGGAGGTTTTTGTTGTCTTTTCTGATTTTCGTATGGGGAGATAGTGTGCATGACAATATTCAGAGGCAAAGGCAATGGTATTGTGAGTCCAATTGATCGTAGGGTTATGACATTTGAGCCATGATTTTCCAACAATTATATTCCAACCAGCTAGCTTAGTTACATGGAAGGTAAGTTCTTCCATATGTTGGTCTATAGTTAGCTTCAAGGTACACGTATGGGTTATTTGTCCTACAAGAGAACGTTTTCCATCTGTGAGTACAAGGTCCTTAGGCTTAAGTTTCAAGTCAAGAGGCAGGTTCAGGTTCAAGGCATAATCAAGATCGATAAACTGGGAGCAGGCCCCCGAGTCTACCATGCAGGTTCCAGAAAGGTTTTCATTAACAAGGCATGGTAAAATAAGTAGATCATCAGACCCCAAATCATGAATAACAGAAAGTGCAGAGATAACTAAAGCAGAAGCAAGACGACGTCGATAAGCAAGTCGTTGACGAGACTTATGAGAAACTACAGGTAAAACATATCCAGTTCTGTCGAGATGAATTTCCTCCAAAGCAGAAAATGAGTTAGAACTAACAAAAGAAACAAGATCATGAGAGATGGCACCAGGATGCATCCTGGCACTCTTTGAACTGCCATCATTATTCAAAGAGTGCTCTAGTTTTTTAGAACCTCGAAGAGGGTCTGAGGTCCGGGAGTAGTAGTAGTATCGAGAGGGGGTGGAGCAGTGCTAGCAGTAGCTAGTTTTTTATTTTTGGCAGAAACGGGGCAGTTTGTAGCCCAATGACCCGCATTTCTGCAATATATACAAAGTCTATTTTCACGACGATGCTTGCGGATATCATCAGTAAGGAGACCTCTTTTTTGAGAAGCTGAGAGGTCCATTAGTCCAGGAGTAGTTCCAACTGAAGTAGAAGGAACAGGAGGTCGGGAGGCGGAAGCGGGAGTTTGGTGACTAGGGCCTGTAGTCCTAGAAGGGTTCTGGTTCAACATCTTAGCCCTATTATCCAACTTAATGCAAAGTTGGACAAATTCATCGAAGTCTTCAGGAGGTGTAGCTTGATAGGATAGTGCAATCCTAAGTGCTTGGTTTGCTCCATTCGTGAAGAAGGAGATTTTGGTTCGGTGGTCCAGACTGAGGGCAGCAGCATATGTCGCGAATTCAACATGGTAAGTGGAGCAGTCCTTATTTCCCTACTTGAGAGTAAGGAGTTTTCGTTCTGCAGTAGCACGGGCATTAGGGTCATCGTATGCATTCTTTAATGCTATTGCGAATTCCTCATATGAATCGAAGTCAATCAATCCCGTAGTTCGATCGAGATGAGGCTCAAACCAGTCAGCTGCAGACCCTGTTAAATAAGATGCTGCATAGGCGATTTTCGCAGCTTCATTATTATACCATGTAGAGTCAGATGAGAATACTAATGAGAGTTTAATCATAAATCTCGTGAACTTAGATCTAGTACCATCAAAGTTCTCGGGTTCATGGAGTTTTAGAGCTCGGGAGGATGTTGATGCGGAAGTAGAGCTTGGAATTAAACTGGAAGCCGTAATTCCATATTTGTAACCCCTATTGTAATAGTGCCAACAACATTCCGTAGTTGTAGAAGTACCTGTAGCTGGGATATCTAAGTTAGTAGGAACTCCTCGTCCTGATCGTATGCCTGCACCAAATGCCCTATGGATCCAGGAATAGAAGGAAGTTGGGGTTCCTGATGGAAGGATAGGGAAGACCGTAGGGGGTTCTGGAGGAGTGTCATAGAGAATTGATGCTAAGGTACGCCATTGATCATCGTCAGATGGTGGTACTTGCTGTTGTTGCTGTGTAAAGGAAGACATTTCGCGTAGTGGAGACTATAAGGTACGCAACAAAGTATAATGAACCCTAATCCGAACTACCAATAGTACAAAGGGCGTGACTTGTGAGGGTGGGAGGTACGTTGCGAGTAGTTAGGGATCCTAGGATTAAGCGGAAGGTAATAAAGGTTCAAGTACGGGAGAAGAGCGGGATTGACAAGATCGAGCAGGTGTACGGGTTCAGAGGTCGGAGGTGACTTGGACGAGACCAAGGTCAAATGAGTAGGCATAAACAAGGTCAAGATTAGGGACGTGAAAGTCTGAGCTACGCTCGGGAGAGAGAAGATCGATATATTGGGAACAACTAGGTACAGTGGAGTAAACAAGTTGTTGCATGAAGAAGAAGAGAGAAAGGAAATAGACAGGAGAAACTGGTTCCTTTTATAGGAATCCAGTATCATTCAAGACTCATAATTCTCGTTAGAAATTCTGGGTTACAAAGCGGAAAGAATGAACTAGAAGATTCGTGCATGAACTAGAAAACCATAGAGTTCTGACAAAATATTCTATTACTCACGATATGAATCTACTAGGAGGTTCTAGTAGATTCCCGAATAAGCGAGTACCTAATCTGGACTTCCGGGATGCGGTCGGTTGTCATGCAGGTCAGGACTGGGATCGGGTTTCGAGTTACTGGAATTGGAATAGCAACCACAGGGCCAGCAGTAGCACGGTAAACTCGTGCTGAGTCAGGATCATGTTGAGCCGCAAGTATATATGAGTCGGCAAGTACGTGGGTTGCCAATACAAAACAGGGGCCGGAGGTTCTTGAGACAAGGGTAAGGGTTGGTTCATAACACTTACAGAGCTCTCGAACTTGGATAAATGTTAGCAATAGAATTCCATGATGCATATCGGCCTTACGTGACATGCTAGCCAACAGTTGACTTACTTTACAAACAGATCGCGCGAATGTACCAGGGGCATAGTTCTGCAGTACTTTGATAGAATACTCTATAGGAGGAGTGGACGATATAGTATCATCATTATCTGGGTTTGACTTCAGTTCTTTCGTGAACTGATTGCTCACTAGAGCAATCACATATACAAGGCAGGGAAGTCGGTATTGCTCCGGGTCCCATTTAGCACCGAATACATTGGCTTGTAAATGCTTAGCCAATGCCGTGTTGACACTAGCGTTGTCTGAAACAATAGCCAAGACTCGGCTCGTGATGCCATATTCCCGAATCAATTGGCCTAGCTTGTTACTCAAGAGTATAGCATTATGAGATTCCCCACCTAGGTACTGGAATCTGATCGTATGTTGGCGCAGCTGCCAGTCCTGGTCAATATAATGGAGTGTTGTACCCATGAACGCTAACTTGTTCGGAGAAGTCCAACAATCTGTAGCGAGGTGGATGAATGTATCTTCTGGTAGGCTTTTTTGTAGCTTCTGTTGAACTTCTGCTGTATAATGGTATATACTTTGGCGAAGGGTTGTTGTACAGGGGATATCAATTCCAGATCTAAGCAATTTTAGCAGACGCTGGAACTGCGGATGTTTGATAGTTCTGAAAGGTAAGTTGGCGGCAATTACAGTTTTCATGAGTTCATGTTTGAACGCATTATCACTAAATTGCAATTGTGGGGATTGTGCGGAGGAACGTGTTGCTTGTGTGTAACGTCAGCCTCAATTATTATAGGTATGGAGTATGTAATCACCTTCCCAAACATGGTTGAAATATCTAAATTGTTTCGCCCACTAGCGGCTCAGCATTTTCCGAGGTGAGGTGATATTTCATATGTGAGGTACCCATATTGAATGCGCTAGGGTGTTGCAAGGTACCCTTGCAAGCTTAGCAAAATATGAAAGGCTCACCACTATAGATCTTAGCCTCTTGTCCGAATTGGGCCCAGTGCGCTGCCTTTCAAAGTTTAGAATCCCATCAGGGTAGATTAATATGGTTACTTCGGGTCTCCTCTTTTGCTAGGTTGTCACAAAGCTTGGCAGCCCAGTCAGTAGTTTCCCACTATTCCTCAAATTGGACAGATTGCTCTGATTCCCACAGAAAAGCAGTCCCGCCTAGTATTTTGGTGAGAGTCATAACCATTGGGGGACATACGGACACTGGCACACTTGCAGTTAAAGATATGTTCGAGTATGGGGCAAGTATGGGACTAGAGTGTAAGATGGCCTTGCAATTGTGTTCCTAGAAAGGTTGGTGAAGAGACGCGAATTTATTCACATTGTGATGTCACGGATAACGTATACTTGTCATGGAGTTTTTTGTGAGATATTCTAGGGGCATAATGCAACCAGACTATTAAGACATGCAATCTTCAATCGTGCTGTAGCACATCTACAGCGCGCATAACCCAACTTCAATCCAAAGGCGCGACCTCCGATTCCTCCCAAATATTATGATCTGGGTGCTCTGAGCTGTAGGGTGAGCTCGAGAGCTCACTTGTAGAGCTAAGGCTTTCACTAGACCAAGACGATCAACTGCTATACTCAGAATCGCTAGGACTACAGCCAACTTCAGTGGGGCTAGGGCTATCAATGGGGCTAGTGTAGTCAGCTACATCAAGTTCTGGTTGCTCAGACCATCCATCTGGCTCTGGTTGCTCAGACCATCCATCTGGCTCTAGTTGCTCAGACCATCCATCTGGCTTTGGTATATCGTCGGGGATATTGGTCAAATCCAGTTGCAATAAGCTGCATCTCAACAGCCAATCAGGGCTTTCAGTGAGTTCCAAAATCTCATGAGGTCTAGACATAGTTAGCCTACCGTGCTGTCTACATACAAGATTAGGATATACCTTCTTGAAGGCCGAAGCCAGACCTCTTGCCCACAACATAGTACACTTATTCTAGGTGGGGGATGCTATTGTGCCGGTATATACAGAGGATGGCGAATGATTGTGCCTTGAGGGATTTGGTGGGTCTGGGAGAGTATCTAGTATAGGGTAAGTCTGGACCCAATGTTTCGGCGCAGGGGTTAACTTACCGATGGGAATTGACAACCTTCGCATACACTCCATGATTCTTGCATGCTACTCAGGTAATGGTGGAAAAGAGTAACCCATAACAAATCGTAGAGAGTATAGTCATCCAGGTAAAAGGGATCCCAACTTGTCCGTTCACTCCCGGAGGTATTGAAGGGCAATAGTAGATCAAAGCAATCAATCCAAATATGCTCTAGAAGCTCAATGGCTACCGCGCAGGATAGAATCTTCTCAGGGTCGAATCTGTCCATAACCAACTGGGTAGACTGATATATTACCAATTCAGTACCACAGAGACTAAGGAAGTGTCATAGCTCAAGGGTGTCTCTCCATGGTATATGGAAATTATCGAAGGTTTCTTCGTCTAACAGATTGTGGTATTCTGCTATGTTCTGAAGCTAATATGACCGCCGACAATTATATCCCGACCAACTATATATAAGCAAAACTCCAAAAGTCAGTTCTGGTAACATTCCGTAAATGGGAATTGGCTGTTTTAGTACTCTAAAGTCTGCCCTAAGGTTAGTAGACCAAGTAGACTAGTGCTGCAGGTGGTAGTAATCCCATTGAGCTGGCTAGCAGGAAAGACCGGCACGAAGTTTAAACAGGGCATGACATCCGTGGTAAGACATTCGTGACAAGAGATCCGTGACGGGATATCCGACAAGACATCCGTGACTATGGGCGTTGAAAATAAAAATAAAAAAATCTGAAGTAAGATAACCTATCTGGGTCAAGATAATCCATCCTTGACAAGACATCCATAACTATAGACGTTTACAAAAAAAAAAAACCATCTGAGGCAAAATAACCTATCCGTGTCAAGATAAAATATCCGTGACAAGATAAACCTATCGTGATCCCTCAAGATTGTGGCCCTTAGACCTTTCCATGATTCGTGAAAAGAGTAACGGATGCTTCAAACGTCATACTAACCAAATGGAACTACCAGCTGGGTTCACTCTAGCATCCTATATAGTTGAGAAATACACAAAGTTGATATTATGTCTGTGTTTCTGAGCTTTGTCCGTAATAGTGCCGCTTCTACGGAAAAGTAAGTGATAGATCGATAGAATAGTTAGTCTCACGTGTAAATCGTCCATGTCTCTTCTTAATGATACTGTAATACAACCCCAGCATGGAGGGGGCACCTACCTAAGGCACCAATACCGTAGGTCGGACACAGTAATCCTAGAGATTGACCACGGACAGTTTTTTGGAAGTAGGTAGCCTCCTGGGTAGGTATCGGTACCAGATAAATTCCGTATGTCCCTTCACTTTTCCGAATTCAATTCCTATCCTCCATTATTTCCATCTTCTATACTGCAACCAATTCATACCAATTTATTCCAACACTCCTCCTCAATACAACATGCATGCCAATTCCAGCAGACAAATATCTGCGTCAAGGTATGACCCCACTCATACTTAGTTGCTTTCCCAATATGAGGTTCAATCGATATCCCACGTGAACTGAAGTAAGTATGAATATAGCCAGCATTCTGGCGTTGAAGCACTGAAAAGATTACGATGATCGTATTTTCAGGCTCCCTTATGTGGATCTTTTGGAAGCCCCAGGCATACCATACGTGCCGGAAGGTCGTCTGGCTTGTGGGGGTGGAAAATGGTGAAACGCAAGGAGGTTGGAAAAAAGGCGTTATTGCGGGATTGGTACTCCCTTATTACCGGCTCTTAGCTAATCCGACCTTTCAGTGATTATCAGACCCAATACCCACGGCGCTATTACATACGATCTTCTATATGAGAGGTGCCTGCCACCCCCAGTGAAGCCTCAACTGATGCAGATGTAGGCCGAGAGGGTAGAGAAATAATGGGGGTTTTGGACGAAGGCTATGAGGAGGTGCAGGAGTATAATGGTGACGGCACAGTAGAAAACAAAGAGAATGAGGAGCCTCTCTTTGAAAACACCTAATATATGTAATATGATAGCGCCAGACAAACCCCATACTCCTTCTATGAACCATCTCAAGTTGAACAACTTCCCCTGGCTTTTGACCAACCCTCCATGTTAGCCCAGTCACCTCCTCCTTCTGGTCAGAGGCAAATTTCCCCACCTTGCCTGCTAATTAGCTCATTGCCTGCTGTTCTGAGTATTATGCGAAGGACAAGGGACAAGGACCGGCAACGCCACCGACGAAAGGTTTACGACCAAAAGTGAAAGGAAATGCGGAGGGCAGATCTTGGGAAGATTGAGACTGCTGGGGAAAGTATTCATATTGAGATTGGCCTAGAGTGTTCTCATTTTCATTTTGGCCCAATATCATTTAATGTTACAGAAAAATGAACCATAGAAAAGTTTATACATATATAGAATTGAGTGCAGTGAATTTGACAAATAAAGAACTTATGACGTATTGTAGTTACCTTAGTGATATTTCCGTGTTCAGTTAATAACATCGAGGTTTGCTTATTAACAAAGAACGGTTTCTTTTAATTACAGGAACTGGGTTTTGATGGTCATCTCCTTTTCACTGCAAGTTCTATAGAATCGTCTGCGTTCACACTGCAAAACGGAGACATTTTCATCTGTAGAAGAGATAATCAACGGTATGTGGTGCAAAATCGTGTCATGGAGGCTGTCACGGAGGTGGTGTTGGGAAGCCTGAAGTGGAAAGACTACTTATATATGTACTGATGAAGCTTATGTTTAAGTATCCGCAATGCCACAGAAAAAAAGTAAGGCAACTGGGAAAGCGCCAGCGAGCCCAGCATCAGAGCCACCCGAGCCCCCCATGCAGAAAAAAAGGAAGATAACTCAAGAACCGACAGTCAGCCCGATGGCTAAGGAAGCCAAGACGAGTCACAAAGCGCCGGCTACAGAGCACCTTCCTAAATAAAGGAAGACTAGAGTAGAATTAGCCCTCATCCCAACCCCAATTCAGGATGTTCCGAGAAGAAGAAGGACTAGGGCTGAACTAGCCCTCATCCCAACCCCAGTTGAGGATGTTCCGAGAAGAAGAAGGACTAGGGCTGAACTAGCCCTCATCCCAACCCCAGTTGAGGATGTTCCAAGAAGAAGAAGGACTAGGGCTGAACTAGCCCTCTACCCAACCCCAAGGGAGGATGTTCTAAAAAGAAGTAGGACAGGGGCCGACTAGCCCTCATCCCACCTCTAAGGAATCCTTATGCCAGATATGCTAACTTCCTATGGGGCCTGTGGGACTTCAATCCAGACACCAAATTTAGCGGTGGGAGGAAGGTATGGGGTACCTCTACCAATCCTCATACTAAAAAAATTCGGGAAACACACAGGAAATTGCTTGGACTGCTGCTATCATAGGAGTAAGCCAAGGATTAGAGGCGACAAAAAGCAAATAGGACGCTTAAGGCTGGGATGAAGGCGCAGGAACACGCTACGATCACTGGGAGGGCAATCGGCACCCGAAGGAACCAGTTAACGGATGTGGAAAGCGGAAGATTCGAAGAACTTATGCAAAGGAATTGTAAGGTCATGTTCGTCCGCAAGAAGGCTTATATTCTGTACAAATGGTATGAGCTGTCAGACGAGCAAAAGAGATTCTACCTGGATTTAGAGGAGCAAGAAGAGCTTCCTGATTTTCAAATTCCCAAAGCGGAATTGGAAGTAACACAAGACAACCAGACTATGGTACAACCCGTGCCGCAGTTCGCTGTGGTAATTAGCGTTGTGCCTATCAACCGCCAAGCCTATGGCAGATATGACGAGCCAACCGAACGTGGGCTAATAGTACAGGATGGAGCACTAGCAATACCTCGCCAAAGTTTGACCGAACAAGAGGAGTTAGCCGAGGGGGACGCTGACGATTGCTTGAGTAATGAGGACGTTGGGGCTGACATTGAAGAGGTAGGTGCATTCCCTCGTGCTTGTTCTAAATCAGAGAACTTCACTCACCATCACTCGATAGGACTATGATGACAAACCCAACAAGGAAGATGATGATAAGGATACAGAGGCAAGGCACAAATGGGAAGCTTCAGAGAGTTCTTTGGAAGAAGAAGAAGAAGCGCAACTAACTGAATCCGATTCCAATGAACGGAGAGCAAAGAAACTGTTCAAGGCCAAAATAATCGAAGCACATTTATCAAGCAATACAGAAGACGATAACTATAGGGACTCAACCGAGGAGGACGATGGTGAGGTCAATGAATGAGTAAGTCTGGGAATTTGTTATATTTGTTTTTTACTATCACGATCCAGAACTTGTCACGGATACGATACTTTGTCATTTCTGAACCGATTTTGTAAGGTTGAAATATATGCGCGATTTGTTTCTTTGTTTTCTTCAATTTTAAGGAGTATAATTATTGCTCTGCTTGAAAACAACCTAACGTACGTTGGTTTTTTCCTCCCTTTGTTCACACTGAAGCTGCTAACTGATGACCAAATTAGTGAGGATGGAAATAATACGTTGTTTTCGAGCTCATTGGTCCACTTCCTGCCGACACAGAAGACGAGGACTATAGGGACTCAACCAAGGAGGACGATGGGGAGGTCAATGAATAAGTATGTCTGAGAATTTGTTCTATTAGGTTTTTTACTGTCATGTATCTCGAATTTGTCATGTATCCCGAATTTGTCACGTATCCCGAATTTGTCACATATTCAGAACTTGTCATAGATACGATGCTTCATCATTTCTGAATGTTACGGCTCAGGTAAGAGACCTACCCTCAACAGGGAATATCCCAATACCTAATTATGGCTGCTAACTGTTATGGCCTGATCAACCATACAGATGCGAGTAATGTGTCCAGGGATTGGACGGGTATTGGAGCAAGGAAGTGTGTGACCTCTGCATGCGTTCTCATATATGTATTCTCTTCTATAGTATTCCATATAGTTCTTATATTTGTCATTCATGTATCGTTATTGGTGGTATTAGATTTTCAGCTCCTGTATATCAGCCTGACTGCAATGCGTTGAAGTTCAGGCTGCCTAATCAATGTATGTCAGCCTACGTAGATCCTAAATTGGGAAGAGACTTCCCAGTTAGGTAATACCAGGCTGCAACACTACCACTCTGCTTTAGGAAGTGTCGTCCAGATCTGATAAGGGTTTATCAGATCAACGCTTCTATATAAGCCACCGCTTTTACATAGTTAATAGAATAAGACCCAAGCGGTGTTCTAAGTCTCATATAGCTTTACTCTTATCGAGTCCGTACGATATCCGAGTTTTAACTGCGTTTATACTTATCTCCGCCTCTACCTACCAATACTCCGAAGTATTCTCGTAGTTACAGCTTGCCTGTAACATTACACTGCTTCTCTATACACCTCTATAGACACCAACACCGCCAAAATCCCCTACAACTATGTCTATATTAAGAGGATTACTCAGCCCAGGCTCCGATGAGCCCATGCCTGATAATGATGAAGATAGTGTTATCCAAGCCCAGTGACAAGCTGAACAATTTATTACACAATACTACGCACCTCCATTCCAGACTCCCCAGTTCCAGGAATGTTGGGACACCCCCCATCAGCAAATAGGAGTCGGATCATTATCATCCTCCTCTCCCAAACCTATTATTCGCTCAGTAGCATCTTCGGTCCCACCAGGACCATCGAATAAAGGCAAGCAACCTGCTGCTTGCCACCGAACACCTATTGACCCAGGCTATGTTGCCATGAAGGCACAAATTCAATGGCTAGAGGGAGAAAAGCAAGCGGTACTGGCCAAGGTGCAGTACCTCCAATAGACCCAGAGGACGCATACTGAGTTTATCCAAAAAACTACTGCAGATGTTCAGAACATAGCAAATGCTGCAGCTAACAGCCAGGCACAACTATCGAACGATACTCAAATTGCCTTACAACAAATCCAGAACCTCATTCTATCGGGGCAACAGCATAACGTTCGACAGTTTGAACATATCGACCATAATCTTAGTTACCTCAAGGACCAAGGAGAATGGTATCAACACCAATCAGATACACAATTTAGAGGGATTGAGGAGAGATTTATGGCAATAGAGTAATATCATCAGGCTCTACAACCAAGACACCCTCCTATTAATACCGCTCAGAGACTCGAACAAGCCACAGGCGGTATACCACCACCACTACCGCCAGTACCACGGCCGAGACCACGAGATCCTACTTCACCCCCACCACGTCCCGCCGGGTTAGGGATTTTTGAAGACAGACAGGTGGCCGGAAAAGCACCACCTCCGAACAAATTCAAGGGAAGCAGAGAACACCTGGAGGGCTAGACACTTCAGATGGATGACTACTTCCTTATCACTCTTACTCAGAATGAGGATCAGAAGCTTGCATATGTTGGGTTGTGTTTGGAAGGGAAGGCACTAAACTGGTAGAAGGCTAAGCGAGTTAAGTATTATACTTGTGCACAGGTTAAAGAGGCTATGGCATTATATTACGGAGATCACTACCAATCGGACCGAGTATATTATGAGTTGGTGGGACTAAAGAAGACAGGATCAGTTCTCAACTACCTAACAGAGGTAGACTGCCTTAATAATTATGCTAAACCTTCCGAGATGCAGGTTATCAATATCATTATCTCCAACCTCCCTCATAACCTCCAAGTGTCTATGGCCCACTATGAGAACCTCCGCACATATCCTGATCAGTGGAGACAGAAACTCATCAAGATGGATATTATTAATACTGAATTCCAAAGCCGTAACCGCAATCCTCCTCCAACCCAACTCATATCAAAGAAGCGTACCTTCTAGGAACGAATACAGCCTCAAAGTGGAGTACCCTCTCTCACTAGAACAGGTACTAGATGTCACAGGGTGACATCCAGCTCTACCATAGGTACTTGTGCCCTCATAGAATGACTCTAGAATATCCATATGGACTCTAGGTACACTCATAGTAGTGTGGTGTAAACATTTCTAATATTTATCTAAAAAGATAATTATTAGTAATGGGTATGAACCTCAGAGGGGTAAAGAATTATCACAGATAGTTCTAACCCTTATGGAACGTCCATAGACCCTTGAGGGACCTACGGTTTAAGTTTTAGAACAATCCAAATAACGGTTCTATAGTTATGCCCAGATCAATATATACTATATGTATATATACTACTAGCTGGAAGCTATTACCCTGAACTCTTGGTGTTATCCTGAAACCTGAATTATTACCCTGAACTGCAGGAAAATAATTCGGTAAAAATAAATAAAAAAAAATGAAGCCACGAGGGCGTACTTTAGACCAAAGTGCGTCCGGTGACACTATAAGGGAAGCGACTTGGGGAGTAGGCCAAAGATAGAGTGAAAATAAAAGGTTCTCTGAATTTATATTTTCAAGGTTCTATCTAGGCCTACTCGACGCCCTAATTCCATTTCTGAAATCCTTTTTATGATTGGAGTAAAACTCATGGAGTTATTAGCCTTTTAATAAGGTGTAATAAGCCTACGAGGAGGTTTACCAACTATTGGTAATAACTCTGTGAATAAGTTAGGTATTGGGATGAACTAATATTCTATAATCTTCGTTGCGATAAGACCTTACCAATGATAGTTTGTTTGTGACCAAAGGTTCTCTATTCATAGAGTTATGTGTAGTTGAAAATAATTCTTCAATAGACACCTAACCTTACTAATTGAATACTGCCGGAAGCTCAAATAAATGACCCTATGATACTATTAAGGAATAACTTAATAGCATCGTCGGTTTTGGTAGGATATCGGAAGATGAGTTTAGTTGTTTCGGCTAGGTATTCGTTAATAAGGCTAGAGAGCTTTAAGTGAATTTTAGTATATATGCAGACATGGAATAATACTCATGGTTTAGGTTAGTAACCTATGACAACGAGCGCAGATAGTACCTGCGTTAAGAAAAGATGTGGATGGCATAACACTTAGAATTAATTAATTCAAAAGTGACAGGTAGGGCGCGCGTCCCCAAAATATTTTATCAAAGAATATCTACAACTACCGCGTATTATAAATAGTGCTAGTAGTTCCTGGTTGAATTTGATTCTGCCATCAAGAGTATTCGAAAGCAAGAGCACCTCGAGTACACGAAGCCTACAAAGTTCTAAGTCTAGTTAACTTTACGTTCAAGTGATATAGGATTTATTTTGTGTTGCGAAATAAGATCTTTCGTGAGGGACTTTAGTGGAATTGAACTTTACTGCTATAGGATTCTATTCTGTGTTGCGGAATAGGTATCGTTGTGGTAGCATAAGTACGGCCGTCCTGTTTGTAGTTGCAAGAGCGCTATAAGTGACAATAGGGCCCCCGTGACATTACTTTGTAGACAAGTGATTCCTGTTTGACTATTTAAATAACATACTCGAATCGATATGTCTAACTCATGAACCCCGAGAGGGCCTCGCCAGCCCTACCAAATTATCACCTTTCCCATGGTGACCCCACGAGCAATTACTCAGAGACCCCAGAATATGCCTCCATCAGATACAGATACAGAGGAAGATCCAATATATCAACCAATGGAGGATATTCTATCTAGTGGAATGTAGTCCTCTGGACTACAAAACCCAATGTATTCACCAGATGAATTGTAATCATTCCATGCAGGAATGATTCACCGATTTGGTCTCCCTTCTCAGAGACCACCACCACAAGTACCTAGTGCTACATCTACAAGGCATCGAGTCCCACCATGACCCACCAGAACAAGTCGATTCCCATATATAATCCAAGAACAATACGATGAATTATTAGCCAGAATAATTCAAGATGGAACAATAGAGTTTGACCGCCAACGAGGCGAGATTACCGAGTTCACCAGAGGGGTAGGAGTACAAGCTAGTCTCCTCAGAGACCAGCAGGAGGCTCATAAGATTATTTTTGAGGGAGCAAAAGTGACTTACGAAGACTTAAAACTGTTACGACAACAAGTAACAGAAGAAGTAACGGTATTAAAAGGGCAATCTGATGGCCAAGAAGATGCAGTTAAATAGCTAATAGTGACAATAAGTGCTACTTTGGAAAAGCAGTGGATGGATCTCACAAAGAAACTCAAGGAGGATACGGAGATCATAATTGATGCAGCTAAACTCGAGTTTAATACAATCAAAGTTGATATAACAGGTCTAAATACGTGGGTGCAGAGGGCAATTAACCAAGAACAGAAAGATCGAATTGCAAGTTGCGAACGCAATAAAGAATCGGTGGAAGAACTTTCTCGTAGTGTCTTGACAAACAAGCGAAAAATCAAGGACCTACAACAACAACTACCGCGATCGGTCAAAAGAACTAGGTCTATCAATGCCGAAGACTCTGAGTTCATTATTCCAGGTATTCTAGGATTGAGACCTCCTCCACCCCCACCACCTGTACCTCCAGTTCCACCTCAAGTCCCACCTCCAGTCCCACCACCAGTTCCACCACCTGTACCTCCTCCACAATGCACACCTATAGAGCGGAAAGAACCTCGAAATCTTCCTCTCCCGTCTAAGTTCGATGGTACATCTAGCAAGCTCAGAGAATTCCTAATGAAGGTTAACCATACCTTTATTCGCATGCCCCAAACCTACTAAACTCACAGTGACAAAATCCTGTTCATAGTGGATTTACTAACCGAGGGAGCCAGTACATGGTATTGTACTAACTAGCATAAGCAAACTCCAGATCCACAAACAGGAAGGATTGAGTGGGATACCTTTAATACTTTCAAGCAAGAATTTATTAATGCCTACTAGAATCAACACGAGAAAAGGGATGCAAAGGTTTCTTTGCTAAAAGCATACCAGAAGAAAAGAGAGTTGACGAAGGATTTCATTGCTAGAGTTAGGGTTCATTAGTTGGTAGTGGAACTATCCTATGAACAGCTCTGGGAGCAGCTAATTAGCACAATTCAACCTGAGACATGAGCGTACATAGTCCGAGTCAGAACAGATAAAGACGTTCTGGATCAAGTACTAGCTAGTGTTGAAATGTATATTCAAGCTATTGCGAATACTGGGTTTCAGGTGGAATATGAGAAAGGAAGAGAGGTACGTGTCCAAAACCTATATAGGTTGAAGGAGTAGACTGCTGGGATAAAGAAGGATGTGACCTAGACCCCTAAAACTACTGAGAAGAAATCTGATAATCTCAAGGATCGGATCACCAAGCCGAAGCAGAAGACCAAGAAGTATAAGACTAAGTTGAGAACGCAGTCCAATACTTTCTCCACTAAGAAAGAGAAAGAACCAGGCGAAGATAAGGTCACTTATTCTATACGCCAGGCTCGAAAAAAGGATGGATAGTGTATCAAGTATGGAAATAAGGAGCACCTGATGAAGGATTGTATTGCAGGTTAGAAACCATCGGTAGAGAATAAGGGGAAGGGTAAGGCAAAAGAGGAAACTAAGAAAGTGGCGACAGTGTCTGCAGGAGCGGCTGTAGTAGTGCCACTTGAGGTTCAGTTTGGGTATATTATTAGTGAGGAAGAGTTAGATTATGGGGAAAACTCAGATTGTTAGGGGCGCGGACTATCTAGTACGTCGGGTCAGATAGTCTCGCAGAATTGGTTTTCTATTTGCGTGGTTAAGAAAAGCATCTCTGTTGGCAGTTGGAAGGAAGAACATGAGGGAGAACCAATGGATATTGACGCTGTTTTGATTAGTTCTGTTTCTCGTAATTTATCTTCTTCTCCTTTTTCTTCTCTTTCTTTATCAAACAAAAACGCAAGAAAAGCGAGAAAAAGAAAAGCTGATGGTGAGGTGGCTCCTCTTATTAGCGCTCTCGAAAAAAGACCACGAAAGATGGCAGTGCCGGATATTTCTTTGGATAGAATTAAGGATCTCTCTCAGGCAGGAAAATTAGGGGCTAAGGTATTGAAGCGTGAAGGATTGAAGTTTCTTATTCCTATTAATTTATCTGGGATGTATGGAGGAAATAAACATGATCTTTATATTAATGCTTTGGTTGACACGGGTGCAGAAGCTACAATTTTTAATTCGGATTTTGTTGAACAGATGATGCCACCTTGGGTTAAGAGGGAGAACGGACTGAGATTAGAGAGCGCTGACGGCTCGATTCTCAAGAGGTCTGGTACAGTTCAAGTTCAGAACCTGAAGATAGATGTCCCAGATGCAAGATCGGGACGAAACAAGAAATTGGACTTGGTAATGGAGGTTGCGTACCTCGAACCAGGTCTTCCACTCATTTTGGAAATGGATTGGATCATGGAGAACTATGATAAGTTGCGAGTTACCACTCCTTTTGGGCTTGAACTAAAAAGACTGTTGGAAATTGAGTAGGTCACAGATTTCACTGAGTTTGATGAGGTTCTTGAACAGGCTCGATATGTTGGACTGAGTGAGATAGGGGAATAGGATTATTAGAAGTTCGCTGATGGAGATGTACGCAAGGTTATGAAAATAACAGCTACTGAAAACCTCCAAGAGCTTGCTGATTGGTTACTAACTCAGTACAAGGATTTTGTCAAAATCTTTAGAAAGGAGTTACAATTAGCCCTTCCCTCACATGGTCCTCAAGACATGACAATCGAGCTGGAAGAAGGAAAGAATCCTCTATCAGGAAAGCTATACCCCTTCTCCCCTGATGAACTGGAGCTTCTCAAAGAATACCTTGATGAGATGCTCCGAACTGGCAAGATAAGACCGAGCAAAAGCAGTGCTGGCGCTCCTATATTCTTTGCTAAACAACCTAGTGGCAAGCTCAGAATAGTCGTAGACTATATAGGGCTCAATGCCATAACCAAAAAAGACAAGTATCCCCTACTACTTATGACTACTCTAATGGAACAAGTTGGAACGTCACAGGTTTTCTCTAAGCTCGATCTCAAACTCGGGTTTAATCTACTCAGAATAGCAGCAGGAGATGAGTGGAAAATAGCATTCAAGACTAGATATGATGTATATGAATAAACAGTAATGCCTTTTGGGCTTACCAATGCGCCATTGGTTTTCCAGCGACATGTGAACAATATTCTTTTGGAACTAATTGACCGAGGAATAGTTGTGTACATTGATGATATCCTTATATACACTCAAACAGAGGAAGAACATGTTGAGCTCGTCCGTTGGGTACTGCAGAAGTTAATGGAGAATAACCTTTGTGTTAATATAGATAAGTTTATCTTTCATGTTCCAGAAGTTGAATTCGTGGGATTTAAAGTTGGTACGAAGAGGATACAAATGGGTCAGAAGAAGGTCGAGGATATCCTCGCATGGCAGGCTCCTCGGAACGTTAAAGAAGTGCAAAGGTTTATTGGTTTCACTAATTTCTATCGCTGGTTTATTCAAGGCTTTAGTAGTTTGGCATTGCCGATTCAGACACTAACACATAATGGGGTTCCTTGGAATTGGATACAGCAGTGTTAGCAGGCCTTCGATGAGCTAAAATATAGGTTTACTACTGCTCCAATACTATACCATTATTACTCAAAGTGACCAAAAATAATTGAGACAGATGCGTCTGATTTAGCTAAAGCTGGTATTCTCTCTCAGAAGGAACCGGATGGTCGTTGGCACCCAGTAGTATACTATTTGAAACACTTCATCCCAGCAGAACTTAATTATGATGTCCATGATAAAGAGATGGTCGTAATTGTTAATTGTTTCCAAGAATGGAGACATTTTCTCATGGGTGCCTCAGAGGAGATAATTGTATATATGGATCATAAGAATCTTGAGTATTTTAATTCTACTAAGATACTCAATTGAAGGTAGGCAAGATGGGTGGAAATACTAAGCCAGTTCAATTTTAGAATCATCTACCGCCCAGGTGATAAGAATGATAAGGCAGATGCACTTTCCTGTCAGGTAGATCCTGACCTTGAAGAAGGGGGGGAGAAGCAAGACCACACGATTCGGATGTTCAAAACTGGTCAATTCCAACTAGGTGTGAGTGAGGAGAGTTTAGTAACACGCCGGATTATGGCAGTGAAGGCCTCACAGACGGAGGAATCAAATTGGTCGAAGGAAATTCAAGAGGCTAGCTTCAAGGATGACAAATGGTTAGGGATTCGGAATGCGTTGAAGTTTGGCAAGGAGTACCCAGGTCTAGAGCACTTTGGTTTGGAGGATGACATGGTAACCTATGAACGTCGCTTATACATTCCTGACAACAACTCTCTTAAGTTGAAAGTAGCTTTCCTAAGTCATGATACTAAAGTTGCAGGACATTTCAGACGTGACAAGACCCTGGAGTTAATAAAACGAAATTTCTACTGGCCAAATATGGAAGATTAGGTACGAGAATATGTTTGTATATGCGATGCTTGCCAACGAAATAAGACTGCTCGACACAAGAAATATGGCAAGCTCGTACCTCTTCCAATTCCCTATAGGCCATGGAAACATATTTCGATGGATTTCATTACTGATTCACCGCTAGTGAAAGGGTACAATCAAATATGGGTAATTGTTGATAGGTTTACTAAAATATCGCACTGTATTCCTTTAAAGAACCGAAAGGCAAAAGAGTTGGCTAGGATATTCGTCAAAGAGGTTTGGAGACTGCATGGGCTACCAAAGAGGGTAGTATCGGATAGGGATTCAGTATTTACAAGTTCGTTTTGGATGGAAGTAATGTGGTTATTAGGAGTTGAGTTGGATAAGTCCTCGGCATATCACCCCCAGACTGATGGGGAAACTGAGCGAGTTAACCAGACCCCAGAGCATTATCTACGGACGTATTGCTGTTGGGATCAGGATGACTGGGTCGAGTTATTACCATTTGCCGAGTTCTGTTATAAGAATAACACTGTCCACTCTAGTACCAAACTCACTCCTTTTTATGCAGCATATGCTTTGTACCTTGAGAACAACTTCCAGAACCCAACCGAAGCCTCAAGCCAGTCGAATAACCCGCAGGCTGTCAAGATGGTCGAAACCTTGGACGCAATGAGATTGGC
>ML121593.1:134045-154116 GCA_003788615.2 Terfezia boudieri ATCC MYA-4762 | reverse complement strand
CAATAATATTGTCTTGAGCCGTTTAATAACAGAACATAAAGTATAGCACGTAAAAGGTATCAATTACGTAATAATACATTGATCGCAATTAGCCAGCTTCCCGATCGGGAACAGGTGGGAGTCGTTGACGGCCTAAGCCGTCAAGTTGACGGTGGCTTAAACGGTGACATTTAAGGTACCTTGAACGGCAAAGCACCTGTGGGAGAAACCGAGGTATGGGAGGACATACCGTGTGGGAGGAGACTTCCACACGGTTGGTAGTAATACATAAAGGAATCAGTAATCCCAGAGACTTGTCGATATATTTCCGGCGACCTAGGGAAGACCTTAGATAGTCAGAAGTCTGTTGGACTTGTCGTCGCTAGTCTATCTATCGTATTAATGTTTGCTTCTAATGTGGACAATATAATAACAAGGAATGCCTTGTGGGGAGAATCACTAGTTGGATGAGAAGACTCCGTAAAGGAGTCTTCTTGGCCGTATGTGTTTGTAGGCAGGGGTTCGCCTATATCTAACATATTTCCATGGCTTACTGATGACAGATCATAGTAAGTAATCTAAAAAAAATTGTAGGTTTCAATTAGAAATAATTTATTTGAGAGATGTAGGTTCCGGACTAGTTGGAATCCTATGAAATATAACGTGAGTGCGTTCACATTTAGTTAGGCTGAAGTATAGTGGCTATAGCTTAAGTTGATCGATCTTGTCGCATAAGGAAGTTGCTCTGTAGTCTGAGAGTTGACGTCATATAGTTTTCTTTCTGAATCTAAAGCGTTCGATTCGTCTCGAGATTGCCCGTCACCATAAGGTGTAATTTGTTAAGGTGGGAGCAAGGTATGTGAAAAGGGTCATATGAGCTGTGCACGTTTAGGGTGTGATACGTAAATACACGTTTACTCGGACCTCAGGTGGTAAGTTGATATAGCTATTTGCACCATGTAGTATCTTTTTGGCCGTGGGGTTCAGGGTCCTTGTTAGCCGAGTTAGTCGGTTAGCAGTATTAGGGTGCCGAGTGCTTAGCGGAGGAGGTATTGGCGGTTGAGGAGTTTCTTATTAAGGGGGAGTCGTCGCCAAAAAAGTCTGGGTCTGTAACGTTGTTGTCAGAACCATGCTTGTATCAGAGTGGCTTATAACTTTAGTCTTTTTACTGTCCACTCTAGTACCAAACTCACTCCTTTTTATGCAGCATATGCTCAACACCCCGAGAACAACTTCCAGAACCTAACCGAAGCCTCAACCGAGTCGAACAACCGGGAGGCAGTCAAGACGGTCGAAACCTTGGACGCAATGAGATTGGCTATGAGGGAAAATATGAAGGCGGCATAGGACCGGATGTCAAAATACTATAACCTTAAGGTAGCAGAGAAGGAACCGATATTCAAAGTGGGAGATTGGGTTATGATCAACGCAAAGAATATCAAAACAAGGCGTCCGACAAAAAACTTGACTACAAACTACGAGGGAAGTGTAGAATTAAACGGCTTATTGGCACTTATGCCTATAAGTTAGAACTTCCTCCAAGTACAGGCAAAACTCACCCAGTTTTTCATATTAGTTTGTTGGAACCCTATCACCTTAATACCATAGGCGGCAGACGCTCGCCAACATCCCCTCCAGTGGATCTTGAAGAATCGGAGTACCAGATTGAGAAGGTTAGGACAAGGGAGCTCAAAAAGGGACGAGTGATGTATTTAGTTTCTTGGAAGGGTTATGGTCCTGACGATAACACATGGGAACTATATGAGAAATTGAAGGATGGAGGTGCTGAACTCGTTCGGAAATTCCATCTTGATAACCCTCATAAGCCTCGGGACCCTGATGTTATTTTATGAGGATTTTTCTTTTTTTCCTATTGGTAGGCATTAGGTTTTTTGAATTATCTTTATGTGTTTGATACCTGTATTTCTTATGTCATAGCTTTGTCCCAGGGGTGCAATGAGATGTACGCTACTGTGTTTCGGTAGTCGCATATGAGGACTGGTCCTCAAGCCCCATCCATTGTTTTTAGTGATAATAATGAGTCTAGCTACATGATCAATTAGGTTCTTGCGGACAAGAACCTTAAGGGGGGGGGCACTGTCACGAGGTGACATCCAGCCCTACCATAGGTACTTGTGCCCACATAGAACGACCCTGGAATATCCATGCGGACTCTAGGTACACTCATAGTAGTGTGGTGCAAACGTTTCTAATATTTATCTATAAGATAATTATTAGTAACGGGTATGAACCTCGGAGGAGTAAAGAATTATCACAGATAGTTCTAACTCTTATGAAACGTCCATAGACCCTTGAGGGAGCTACGGTTTAAGTTTCAGAACAATCCGAATAACAGTTCTATAGTTATACCTAGATCAATATATACTATATATATATATACTACTAGCTGGAAGCTATTACCCTGAACTCTTGGCATTACCCTGAAACCTGAATTATTACCCTGAACTGCAGGAAAATAATTCGGTAAAAATAAATAAAAAAAATGAAGCCACGAGGGCGTACTTTAGACCAAAGTGCGTCCGGTGACACTATAAGGGAAGCGACTTGGGGAGTGGGCCAAAGATAGGGTGAAAATAAAAAGTTCTCCGAATTTATATTTTCAAGGTTCTATCTAGGCCTACTCGACGCCCTGATTCCATTTCTGAAATCCGTTTTATGATCAGAGTAAAACTCATGGAGTTATTAGCCTTTTAATAAGGTGTAATAAGCCCATGAGAAGGTTTACCTACTATTGGTAATAACTCTGTGAATAAGTCAGGTATTGAGATGAACTAAGATTCTATAATCTTCGTTGCGATAAGACCTTACCAATGATAGTTTGTTTGTGACTCACGGTTCTCTATTCATAGAGTTATGTGCAGTTGAAAATAATTTTTCAATGGATACTAGACTCTACTAAGTGAATACTGCCGGAAGCTCAAATAAATGACCCTATGATACTGTTAAGGAATAACTTAATGGCATCGTCGGTTTTGGTAGGATATCCGAAGATGAGTTTAGTTGTTTCAGCTGGGTATTCATTAATGGGGCTAGAGAGCTTTAAGCGAAGTTTCACTGTATATGCAGACATGGGATAATACTCATTGTTTAGGTTAGTAACCTGTGACAACGAGCGCAGATAGCACCTGCATTAACAAAAGGTGTGGATGGCATAATACTTAGAATTAATTAATTCAAAAGTGACAGGTAAGGCGCGTGTCCCCAAAATATTTTATCAAAGAATATCTACAACCACTGCGTGTTATAACTAGTGCTAGTAGTTCCCAGTTGAATTTGATTCTACTATCAAGAGTATTCGAAAGCAAGAGCACCTCGAGTACACGAAGCCTACAAAGTTCTAAGTCTAAGTCTAGTTAACTTTACGTTCAAGCGATATAGGATTTATTTTGTGTTGCGAAATAAGATCTTTCGTGAGGGACTTTAGTGGAATTGAACTTTACTGCTATAGGATTCTATTCTATGTTGCGGAATAGGTATCGTTGCGGCAGTATAAGTACGGCCGTCCTATTTGTAGTTGCAAGAGTGCTATAAGTGATAATAGGGCCCCCGTGACACACATGTGCTATTTGCGGAGAAGAGGGACATGGCAGCTTGACCTGTATCTTCTTGGATACAGTTCTTATAAAGAGGAAGGAACACCTCAGGACTATAGTTAAGCAGCTGAGTGACAAACTAGAGTCCAAAGGTGCTGTCATCGTACCACCTCCACCTCCACCTCAACCTACACCAGTCGAGCTTTTCCAGACCTCCAACGGGGTAATGACCTACCGCCAACTGGAGGAAGCTCTCAAAAATGCACCAATCGCACCTCAGCAACCGTGGAATCCTCCACAACCTCCAGTAGCGAGCGGCAGCAATGCAATCCAGATCGAAACTGCAGCAGTCACTACTCATTCTCAAAAGCGAGTAGCAATCGAGGAACGACCAATTCTTATTCCCATGCCGAAATACAAAGGTCCCAGGCAACGCTGTGACTTTTGCAAACTCTCAGGACACAACTCCGCCACTTGTGAGAGGAAGAAGCCTACTATTTATTACTTCAACCATCATATTGAGCCAACTCTCAACAAGCTCATCGACGACAAGCATATCAGTAACAGTTGGGAAGACGACAAGGACTACTATATTATTCAGTGGTTGGACCAGGGAGAAGGAATGAAGGCAGCATACTAAGCGTATATGAAGGTATGTCCCATTTGGAAGAAACACTATGATTCAACAGTGCAGCGGAAGGATCATAGGAAAAGAGACAGATTTTTGTATGTCAAGAACATACAGGGACAATGGAGATTAGTTTTACCTAGTACTTTCAACATCGAAGGTAAGAACTATCTCGAACTAGTGATAAATGAAGTATATAAAGCAACAGCTCATGGTGGAATCGAAAAAACTATAAGATACCTTACTGACCGATATCAATATCAGTCCTTTGCAGAAGCGGTTAAAGACTATGTTGGCAGTTGTGATACTTGTCAACGGACAAAGTATTCCAATAGAGCACCTCTCAGGCAAGTAACGCCTTTACATGTACTAGAGAGGCCATGGATGGATATATCAATGGATTTTCTTAAGTTAGCACCTGTTTTTACCAAGTGTTCTATCCTGTATCCGAATATTCCTATGGAAGAAGAGCATATTATTTGTATTTCTCGACTTTGGACGATTGTCGATAGATAATCAGGATTTAAATTTCTTATTCCTATTCCAGACAATCTTATAGCAGAACAATGTACTGCTACTTTTGAGACTCATGTAGTCCCGATTATGGGATATCCTTTTTGTATTGTTTTTGATCGAGACACTCTTTTTATGTCAACTCACTTTAAGGATTGGGCAAGGAATAAAGGAATCAAATTGGAACCGTCTACTGCGTACCACCCTCGTGCAGACGGACAATCTGAGATCGTTAACAAGGAAATCTTGCAAGTAGGAAGAGCGTGTAAGATCGAAGGATTTGACTGGCTACAGAAATTACCAGAGATACAGTTGAAACTCAACTCTAGGTATAATGCCACTAGAAAAAATAGTCCTTTCCTTACATTATTAGGATTTAATGTATACCACGGAGTATCGATATTACCATATCCTATCAACGCCTATAAATCAGCAACTGAACGTCATAGTAATACATCACAAAATCTCTATGACGCTAAGAAGACTCAAGCATCTCAAGCCAATAAACGAGTACCCATGATGACTAAATTTAATATTGGTCAACAAGTTATGTTATCCTCAGAAAATATCAATCTATCGAATGTCTTAAATGAACTCAAGCCATGATGGCTAGGTCCCTTTTCTATTATATCAACTAATTGGAAACGAAACAACTATAGCCTCGATCTATCAAGTCAACCTAACCTAAACCTCATATATAATACTTTCCATATCAGCAAGCTGAAACTTTATCGAAACAATGATCCATCTAAATTTCCAAACAGACAATCCAGAGAACCTGGACCTGTAAAAGATGATCGTTATGAAGTTGAGAAAGTATTAGAATTCAGATCGGCACCATGTACTGGTGGACGTCAATATAAGGTTAAATGGCTTGACTACTCTTCTAAGCATGATTCTTGCGTAAGTGCCAAGGATATCACCCAGGAGATTCTTCAAGACTTTTGGACAACTGGAAGCTTAGAAGATACATTCAAGAGACGTCGAACAGCAAGAGGAAGACAAGGATCTCGTATTAGAGATAAAACTCGAGCTCTCATACAACAAGAACGAGATCGAGTCCTAAATTAGACGAACCCTACCGAAATACACACTAACGCCAACATACTCAAAATGCATAAAATTCTGGGAAGAATAGAAGCGAGAAGGGCAGAAGTATAAACTATAAAAATAGTAAATCCTTCCAAGTGGGGAAGTGTAATAAGGAAGCTTATTGTCTTGTATTTCATATCATGTATTTTCTATATTTATTGCATTATTATGTAACTAGTAGTCACGGTCGAAGGGATAGCCTTCGTACACCCTCAGCAACTGCCGGATTCGGTAGTTCAACTGCCACGGAATTTACCATGGTAAATTCCATGGAACTTGCCGTTTTGTGGACACCCTCTTGGGCTCCACACCCTCCTGTATGGCACCCCCTCCTCTGGAGGTGTGCCAACCATTATTATGTATTTCCTTAGTCATTAGGGTCTCTGAACAGCTATATAAAGGCCGCTGGATCCCCTCTGGAATCCATAAGTCTTCAGACAACCCGAACAGTAGCGATTAGATAGATAGCATAATTACAAACGAAGATTACACCTGTTATATTATTCTTTCTCATGGAACACCCCCTCTTAGTAATCAACCTACCCTTCTGAGGCAATCCCTCAGCAGAACCGGTATACACAAACATCCATCCCCAAGCGGATATAGATTGTATAAACGGTACCGAATGACTACTGTCTAGTATCATTCATTACATTTCGTCCACCCTTAGCAACTGCCGGATTCCGTAGTTCAACTGCCATGGAATTTACTACGGTAAATTCCATGGAACTTGCCGTTTCGTGGACACCTTCTTGGGCTCCACACCCTCCTGTAGGACACACTCTCCTCGGGAGGTGTACTAACTATCATTATGTATTTTCTTAATCATTAGAGTCTCTGAACAGCTATATAAAGGCCGCTGGATCTCCTCTGGAATCCATAAGTCTTCAGACAACCCGAACAGCAGCGATCAGATAGATAGTATAATTACAAACAAAGATTACACCTGTTATATTGTTGTTCCTCACAGAACACCCCCTCTTAGTAATCAACCTACCCTTCTGAGGCAATCCCTCAGCAGAACCGGTATACACAAATATCCGTCCCCAAGCGGAAATAGATTGTATAAATGGTACCGAATGACTACTGTCTAGTATCATTCATTACAGGTGATATGCCCAGGACTTATCTAACTCAACTCCTAATAACCGTATTACTTCCATCCAAAATGAACTAGTAAATATTGAATCCCTATCCGAAACAACTCTCTTAGGTAGCCCATGCAATTTCCAAACCTCTTTGATAAATATCCCAGCCAACTCTTTTGCCTTCCAGTTCTTTAAGGGAATGAAGTGCGATATCTTAGTAAACCTATCGACAATAACCCAGATTTGATTATACCCTTTGACTGGTAGTAAATCAGTAATGAAATCCATTGAAATATGTTCCCATGGCCTATAGGGTATAGGAAGTGGTACGAGCTTGCCATATTTCTTGTGTCGAGCCATCTTATTCCGTTGGCAAGCATTGCATGTACAAACATATTCTCGTACCCAGTCTTCCATGTTGGGCTAGTAGTAATTTCGTTTCATTAACTCGAGGGTCTTATCACGTCCGAAATGTTCTGCAACTTTAGCATCATGACTTTAGAAAGCCACTTTCAACTTAACGGAGTTGTTGTCAGGTATATATAAGTGATGTTCGTAGGTTACCATGTCATCCTCCAAACTAAAGTAATCCAGGCCAGGGTACTCTTTACCAAACTTCAATGCATTCTGAATCCCTAACCACTTATCATCTTCGAGGCCAGCCTCTTGGATTTCCTTTGACCAGTTCGATTCTTTTGTCTGTGAGGCCTTCACTGCCATAATTCGGTGCGTTACTAGGGTCTCCTCACTCATACCTAGTTGGAATTGACTAGGTTTGAACATCCGAATCGTGTGGTCCTGCTTCTCTCCCCCTTCTTCAAGGTCAGGATCTACCTGACGGGAAAGTGCATCTACCTTGCTATTCTTATTACCTGGGCAGTAGATGATTCTAAAATTGAACTGGCTTAGTATTTCCGCCCATCGTGCCTGCCTTCGATTGAGTATCTTAGTGGAATTAAAATACTCAAGGTTCTTCTGATCTGTATACACAATTATCTCCTCCGGGGCACCCATTAAGAAATGTCTCCATTCTTGGAAACAATTGACAATTACAACCATTTCTTTGTCATGGACATCGTAATTAAGCTCTGCTGGGATGAAGCGTTTCAAAAACTACGCTACTGGGTGCCAACGACCATCTGGTTCCTTTTGAGATAGAATACCAGCCTTGGCCAGATCAGACGCGTCTGTCTCGATCATTTTTGGTCTTTCGGGATGATAATGGCATAGTATTGGAGCCGTAGTGAACCTATATTTCAACTTATTGAAGGCCTGCTGACACTGCTATGTCCAATTCCAAGGAACCCTATTGTGCGTTAGTATCTGAATTGGCAATGCCCAACTACTAAAGCCCTGAATAAACCGGCGATAGAAATTAGCAAAACCAATAAATCTTTGCACCTTTTTGACGTTCCGAGGAGCCTGCCATGCGAGGATATCCTCGACTTTCTTCTGACTCATTTGTATTCCCTTTGTGCTAACTTTAAATCCCATGAATTCAACTTCTGGAATATGAAAGATACACTTATCAATATTAACACAAAGGTTATTCTCCGTTAGCTTTTGTAGTACCCAACAGACAAGCTCGATATGTTCTTCCTCAGTTTGGGTATATATGAGGATATCATCAATATATACAACTATTTCTCGGTCAATTCATTCCGACAGAATATTATTAACATGTCGCTCGAAAACAGATAGCGCATTGGTAAGCCCAAAAGGCATTACTGTATATTCGTATAGGCTATATCTTGTCTTGAATGCTGTTTTCCACTCATGCCCAGCTGCTATTCGTAGAAGATTAAACCCTAGTTTGAGGTTGAGTTTGGAGAAAACCTGTGAGGTACTAACTTGTTCTATTAAAGTAGTCATAAGTGGTAGGGGATACTTGTCTTTTTTAGTTATGGCATTTAACCCTCTATAGTCTACGACTATTCTGAGCTTGCCACTTGGTTGTTTGGCGAAGAATATAGGAGCGCCAGCACTGCTTTTGCTCAGTCTTATCTTGCCAGTTCGGAGCATCTCATCAAGGTATTCTTTGAGAAGCTCCAATTCATCAGGGGAGAGGGGGTATAGCTTTCCTGACAGTGGATTCTTTCCTTCTTCCAGCTCGATTGTCATGTCTTGAGGACCATGTGAGGGAAGGGCTGATTGTAACTCCTTTCCAAAGATTTTTACAAAATCCTTGTACTGAGTTGGCAAACGATCAGCAAGTTCTTGGAGGTTCTCCATAGCTGTTATTTTCATAACCTTACGTACATCTCCATTAGCGAACTTCTGATAATCCCATTCCCCTAACTCAATTAGTCCAACATATCGAGCCTGTTCAAGGACCTCATCAAAGTCAGTGAAATTTGTAACCTCCTTGATTTCCAACAGTCTTTTTAGTTCGAGTCTAAAAGGAGCGGTAACTCGCAACTTATCATAGTTCTCTGTGATCCAATCCATCCCCAAAATGAGTGGAAGACCTGGTTCAAGGCACATAACCTCTATTACCAAGTCAATCTTTTTGTTTCGTCCCGATCTTATATCTAGGACCTCTATCTTCAGGTTCTGAACCTGAACTATACTAGACCTCTTGAGAATCGAGCCGTCGGCACTCTCTAATCTCAGTCTGTTCTCCCTCTTAACCCAAGGCAGCATCATCTGTTCAACAAAATCTGAATCGAAAATCGTAGCCTCTGTACCAGTATCAACCAAAGTATTAATAGAAAGATCACGTTTATTTCCTCCGTACATCCAAGATAAATTAATAGGAATAAGAAACTTCAATCCTTCACGCTTCAATACCTTAGCCCCTGATTTTCCTGCCAAAGGGAGATCCTTAATTCTATCCAAAGAAATATCCAGCACTACCACCTTTCGTGGTCTTTTTTCGAGAGTGCTAACAAGAGGAGCTACCTCACTATCAGCTTTTCTTTTTGTCCCTTTTTTTGCGTTTTTGTTTGATAAAGAAAGAGAAGAAATAGCAGAAGAAGATAAATTATGAGAAACAGAACTAATTAAAACAGGGTCAATATCTATAGGTTCCCCCTCATATTCCTCCTTCCAACTGCCAACAGAGATGCCTTTCTTAACCACGTAAATAGAAAACCAATCCTACGAGACTATCTGACCCGATCTACTAGATAGCCCGCACCCCTAACAATCCAAGTTCTCCCCATAATCCAACTCATCCTCACTGATGATATGCCCAAACTGAACCTCAAGTGGCGCTACTACAGCCGCTCCTGCAGACACTGTCGTCACTTTCTTGGTTTCCTCTTTTGTCTTACGCTTCCCTTTATTCTCTACCGATGGTTTCCAACCTGCAGTATAATCCTTCATCATGTGCTCCTTATTTCCACACTTGATACACTATCCATCCTTTTTCCGAGCCTGGCGCATAGAATAAGTGACCTTATCTTCGCCTAGTTCTTTGTCTTTTTTGGTGGAGGAAGTGTTGGACTGCGTTTTCGACTTAGCGTCATACTTCTTGGTCTTCTGCTTTGGCTTGGTAATTCGATCCTTGAGGTTATCGGATTTTTTCTCAGTAGTTTTAAGGGTCTGGGTCACATCCTTCTTTATCCCAGTAGTCTGCTCCTTTAACCTATATAGGTTTTGTACACCTACCTCTCTTCCTTTCTCGCATTCCACCTGAGACCTAGCATTTGCAATAGCTTGAAAGTACGTTTCCATACTAGCTGGTACCTTATCGAGAACGTCCTTATCTGTACTGACTCGAACCATATATGCTCATGTCTCAGGTTGAATCATGCTAATTAGGTGCTCCTAGAGCTATTAACATGATAGTTCCGCTACCAATTGATGAACCCTAACTCTAGCAATAAAATCCTTGGTTAACTCTCCTTTCTTCTGGTATTCCTTGAGTAGAGAAACCTTTGCATCACTTTTTTCGTGCTGATTCTGGTGGGCGTTAATAAATTCTTGCTTGAAAGTATTAAAGGTATTCCACTCAATCACTCCTGTCTTTGGATCTGGGGTCTGCTTATACCAATTAGCACAATACCATATACTGGCTCCCTCTGTTAGTAGATCTGCTACAAACAAGATCTTATCACTATGTGTCTGGTAGGTCTGGGGCATATGAATAAAGGTATGATTAACCTTCATTAGGAATTCTCTGAGCTTGCTAGATGTACCATCGAAGTTAAATGGTAGAGGAAGGTTTCAAGGTTCTTTTCGCTCTATAGGTGTGCGCTGTGGAGGAGGTACTGGTGGTAGAACTAGAGGTGGGACTAGAGGTGGGACTGGAGGTGGAACTGGAGGTACAGGTGGTGGGGGCGGAGGAGGTATCAATCCCTGAATACCTGGAATAATGAACTCTAAGTCTTCAGGATTAATAGATCGAGTTCTTTTAACCGATCGAGATGATTGTTGTTGTAGATCCTTGCTTTTTCGCTTATTTGTCAAGACGCTACGGGAAAGTTCTTCCACCGATTCCTTGTTGCATTCGCATCTTGCAATTCGATCTTCCTGTTCTTGATTAATTGCCCTCTGCACCTACGTATTTAGACCTATTATATCAGCTTTGATCATATCAAACTCGAGTTTAGCTGCATCAATTATGATCTCAGTATCCTCCTTGGGTTTTTTTGTGGGATCCATCCACTGCTTTTCCAAAGCAGTACTTATTGTTACTGTTAGCCGTTTAACTGCATCCTCTTGGCCATCGGATTGCTCCTTTAATACCACTACTTCTTCTGTTACCTGTTGTCATAACAGTTTCAAGTCTTCGTAAGTAGCTTTTGCCCCCTCAAAGATAATCTTATGAGCCTCCTACTGGTCTCCAAGGAGACTAGCTTGTGCTCTTAACCCCCTGGTTAACTCGGTAATCTCACCTTATTGGCGGTCAAACTCTGTTACTCCATCTTGAATTATTCTGACCAATAATTCTTCATATTGTTCTTGAGTTATATGTGGGAATTGACTTGTTCTGGTAGGTCGTGGTGGGACTCGAGGCCTCGTTGATGTGGCACTAGATACTCGTGGTGGTAGTCTTTGAGAAATTAGACCAAATCGGCAAATCATTCTGGCAGGGAATGATTCCAATTCATCTGGTGAATACTTTGGGTTTTGTAGTCTAGAGGATTGTATTCCTCTAGATAGAATATCCTCCATTGGTTGATCTATTGGATCTTCCTTTGTATCTGTATCTGATAGAGGCATATTCTAGAGTCTTTGGGTAATTGCTCATGGGGTCACTATCGGAAAGGTGATACTTTGGTAGGGCTGGCGAGGCCCTCTTGGGGTCAGTGAGTTAGACATATTGATTCAAGGATGTTATTCAAAAAGGTCAAATGAGAATCACTTGTCTACAAAGTAATGTCACGGGGGCCCTATTATCACTTATAGCCCTCTTGCATATACAAAATAGAACGGCCATACTCTGTCTGCCGCAACGATAACTATTCCGCAACACAGAATAATATCCTATAGCAGTAAAGTTCAATTCTACAATAGTTCCTCACGAAAGATCTTATTTCGCAACATAAAATAAATCCAATATCGCTTGAACGTAAAGTTAACTTAGACTTAGAACTTTATAGGCTTCATATACTCGAGGTGCTCTTGCTTTTGAATACTCTTAATGGTAGAATCAAATTCAACCGGGAACTACTAGCACTATTTATAATGTGCAGTGGTTGTAGATATTCTTTGATAAAATATTTTGGGGACGCACGCCCTACCTGTCACTTTCGAATTAATTAATTCTAAGTGTTATGCCATCCACACCTTTTGTTAACGCAGGTGCTATCTGCGCTCGTTGTCACAGGTTACTAACCTAAACAAGGAGTATTATCCCATGTCTCTATATATACTAAAACTTCACTTAAAGCTCTCTAGCCTTATTAACGAATACTCAGCCGAAACAACTAAACTCATCTTCCGATATCCTACCAAAACCGACGATACCATTAAGTTATTCCTTAACAGTATCATAGGGTCATTTATTTGAGCTTCCGGTAGTATTCACTTAGTAGGGTCCAGTGTCCATTGAAAAATTATTTTCAACTGCATATAACTCTATGAATAGAGAACTGTGGGTTATAAACAAACTATCATTGGTAAGGTCTTATCCCAACGAAGATTATGGAATCTTAGTTCATCTCGATACCTAACTTAATCACAGAGTTATTACCAATAGTTGGTAAACCTTCTCGTAGGCTTATTACACCTTATTAAAAGGCTAATAACTCCATTAGTTTTACTCCGATCATAAAAAGGATTTCAGAAATGGAATCAGGACGTTAAGTAGGCCTAGATAGAACCTTGAAAATATAAATTCGGAGAACCTTTTATTTTCACCCTATCTTTAGCCCACTCCCTAAGTCACTTCCCTTATAGTGTCACCGGACGCACTTTGGTCTAAAGTACGCCCTCGTGGCTTCATTTTTTTATTTATTTTTACCGAATTATTTTCCTGCAGTTTAGGGTAATAATTCAGGTTTCAGGGTAATGACAATAGTTCAGGGTAATAGCTTCTAGCTAGTAGTATATATACATATAGTATATATTGATCTGGGTATAACTATAGAACTGTTATTCGGATTGTTCTGAAACTTAAACCGTAGCTCCCTCAAGGGTCTATGGACGTTCCATAAGCATTAGAACTATCTGTGATAATTCTTTACTCCTCCGAGGTTCATACTCGTTACTAATAATTATCTTATGGATAAATATTAGAAACGTTTGCACCACACTACTATGAGTGTACCTAGAGTCCATATGGATATTCTAGGGTCGTTCTATGTGGGCACAAGTACCTATGGTAGGGCTGGATATCACCCCATGACAACGAACAAACCTGCAACTCCTGCACTCCCACCAGCAGCTAGACCACGACCACCACTATGACCACTATAACTACTATGGCCACCATGCCCACCACCACGCCTACCACACCCACCACGCCCACCACGCCCACCACGCCCACCACGACCACCACGACCACTTGCACCACTCGTACCACCACCACTCGCACCACTCGCACCACCACTACCACTACTCGCACCACCACCACTGGCATCAGCACCAGTAGCTAGAGGACGTCTAGTGACAACCAGGAACGATTCTTCTTCGTCGTCGTCTGTGCTGTCAACGTCTCGGCTGTCATCATCTTCGTCGTCGTCAGAGCCGTCGCCATCTGCTGCGCAGTCCCCATCTGCTGCTCCTACCCCATCTGCTGCTCTCACCCCATCTACTGCTCCCTTCCCGTCTGCTGCTCCCTCCCCGTCTGCTGCTCCTGCCCCATCTGCTGCTCCCTCCTCATCTGCTGCTCCCTCCCCGTCTGCTGCTACCTCCCCATCTGCTGCTCCCGCCCCGTCTGCTGCTCCTCTGTTCTGGACGTCGGCTCCTCCGTCTCCGTCGTCTTATTCGTCACGATATAAGCAAGGATTTTGGCACATGTTTAGGTAGATTCGTTTTATTTTGTTTTATTTAGTAGTTATTTTACAGGTTTTAATTAGTAATTGGGTTGGCGTGTAAGGAAACAAGTGGGATTGGGTTTGGGAATGAGGGTTCATGAGAAAAACATGACAATTCCACCACAACATTAGACAATTCCATGACAACGAGATAATTCTGTGACAGAATTATTGGACAATTACGTAACAATTCTATAAAAACTTGAAACACTTTATAAGAACTAAAGGCAATCCAATCCATAAACCAGCGATCTGTAACAACTACAAGAATATAATAGGCCATCGAGCGACCCAAAATATCGTAACCAGGACAATTCCATGACAACATTATACAATTCCGTAACAACGAGATAATTCCGTAACAATTGTGTAAAAACTTGAAAAACTTGAACTAAAGACAATCCAATCCATAAACCAGCAATCCGTAACAACTACAAGAATGCCCAAAATATCACAACTAGAAAGAACAAAGGGCTTGGCGAGTAGCTATTGGCTACTCGGCTCGGCACGAGTAATCCAGGTAAGAGAAAAGCCGACTCGGTGGCGTGGTGCAAGGGGAAATAATTGGCCGTTGGCGCGGGTCTTGGTGACGTAGCACGAGTAAAAATTGGCCCACTGCGCATGCTAGTAGATGATTCTAAAATTGAACTGGCTTAGTATTTCCGCCCATCTTGCCTGCCTTCGATTGAGTATCTTAGTAGAATTAAAATACACAAGGTTCTTGTAATCTGCATATACAATTATCTCCTCCAGGGCACCCATGAGAAAATGTCTCTATTCTTGGAAACAATTTACAATTACAACCATCTCTTTATTATAGACATCATAATTGAGTTCTGCTGGTATGAAGGGTTTCGAATAGTATGCTACTGGATGCCACCGACCATCCGGTTCTTTCTGAGAGAGAATACCGGCTTTAGCTAGATTAGACGCATCTATTTCAATTATCTTTAGTCACTCTGGCTGATAATGGCATAGTATTGGAGCAGTAGTAAACCTATATTTTAGCTTATCGAAGGCCTGCTGATACTGCTGTGTCCAATTCCAAGGAACCCCATTATATGTTAGTGTCTGAATTGGTAATACCAAACTACTAAAGCCTTGAATAAACTGGCAATAGAAATTAGCAAAAGCAATAAACCTTTGCCCTTCTTTGATGTTCTAAGAAGCCTACCGTGCGAGGATATCCTCGACTTTCTTCTGCCCCATTTGTATCTCCTTTGTGCCAACTTTAAATCCTATAAATTCAACTTCTGGAATATGAAAGATACACTTATGTATATTAATATAAAGGTTATTCTCCATTAACTTCTATAGTACCCAACGGACGAGCTCGACATGTTCTTCCTCTGTTTGAGTATATATGAGGATATCATCAATGTATACAACTATTTCTCGGTCAATTCGTTCCAAGAGAATATTATTAACATATCGCTGGAAAACAGATGGTGCATTGGTAAGCCCAAAAGGCATTACTATATATTCATATAGGCCATATCTAGTCTTGAATGCTGTTTTCCACTCGTCTCCTGCTGCTATTCTGAGTAGATTAAACCCAAGTTTGAGATTGAGCTTAGAGAAAACCTATGACATACCAACTTGTTCTATTAGAATAGTCATAAGTAGTAGGGGATACTTGTCTTTTTTTGTTATAGCATTGAGCCCTCTATAGTCTATGACTATTCTGAGCTTGCCACTGGGTTGTTTGGTGAAAAATATAGGAGCACCAGCACTACTTTTGCTCGGTCTTATCTTGCTAGTTCGGAGCATCTCATTAAGGTATTCTTTGAGAAGCTCTAGTTCATCAGGGGAGAGGGGGTATAGCTTTCCTGACAGTGGATTCTTTCCTTCTTCCAGCTCGATTGTCATGTCTTGAGGACCATGTGAGGGAAGAGCTGATTGTAACTCCTTTCTAAAGATTTTGACAAAATCCTTATACTGAGTTGGCAAACGATCAGCAAGCTCTTGGAGGTTTTCAGTAGCTGTTATTTTCATAACCTTATGTATGTCTCGATTAGGGAACTTCTAATAATCCCATTTCCCTATCTCAATCAGTCCAACATATCAAGTCTGTTCAAGGACTTCATCAAACTCAGCGAAATCTGTAACCTCCTTAATTTCCAACAGTCTTTTTAGTTTGAGCCTAAAAGGAGTGGTAACTCACAACTTATCACAGTTTTCCATGATCCAATCCATTCCCAAAATAAGTGGAAGACCTGGTTCGAGGCATGCAACCTCTGTCACTAAGTCCAATTTCTTGTTTCATCCCAATCATATATCTGGGACTTCTAGCTTCAGGTTCTGAACCTGAACTGTACCAGACCTCTTGAGAATCGAGCCATTGGCGCTCTCTAATCTCAGTCTGTTCTTCCTCTTAACCCATAGCAGCATCATCTGTTCAACAAAATCCGAATCGAAAATCGTAGCTTCTGCACCAGTATCAACTCAAGCATTAATAAAAAGATCACATTTATTTCCTCTATACATCCAAGATAATTTAATAAGAATAAGAAACTTGAATCCTTCATGCTTCAATACCTTAGCCCCTGATTTTCCTGCCAATGAGAGATCCTTAATTCTATCCAAAGAAATATCCGGCACTGCCACCTTTCGTGGTCTTTTTTCGAGAGCGCTAACAAAAGGAGCCACCTCACTATCAGCTTTTCTTTTTGTCTCTTTTTTTGTGTTTTTGTTTGATAAAGAAAGAGAAGAACAAGTAGAAGAAGATAAATTATGAGAAACAGAACTAATCAAAACAGGGTCAATATCCATCGATTCCCCCTCATGTTCCTCCTTCCAACTGCCAATAGAGATACCTTTCTTAACCATGCAAATAGAAAACCAATCCTGCGAGACTATCTGACCCAACGTACTAGATAGCCCGCGCTCCTAACAATCCTGGTTTTCCCCATAATCCAACTGATCCTTACTAATAATATGCCCCAACTGAACCTCAAGTGGCACTACTACAGCCGCTCCTGCAGACACTGTCACCACTTTCTTAGTTTTCTCCTTTGCCTTACCCTTCCCTTTATTTTCTACTAATGGTTTCCAACCTGTAGTACAGTCCTTCATCATGTGCTCTTTATTTCCACACTTAATACACTGACTATTCTTCTTCCGAGCTTGGCATATAGAGTAAGTGACCCTATCTTCACCTAGTTCCTTGTCTTTTTTGGTGGAGGAAGTATTAGACTGTGTTTTTGACTTAGCCTCATACTTTTTGGTCTTCTCCTTTGGCTTGGTGATCCGATCCTTGAGATTATCAGATTTCTTCTCAATAGTTTTAGGGGCCTGGGTTACATCCTTTTTTATCCCAGCCGTTTGCTCCTTTAACCTATATAGGTTTTGCATACGTACCTCTCTTCCTTTCTCATACTCCATTTGAGACCCAGCATTTATAATAGCTTAAAAGTATATTTCTTTGCTAGCTGGTACCTTATTAAGAACGTCCTTATCTGTGCCAACTCAGACCATATATGCTTATGTCTCAGGTTGAATCGTGCTAATTAGGTACTCCCAAATTTATTCATATGATAGTTCTACTACCAATTGATGAACCCTAACTCTAGCAATGAAATCCTTCATCAACTCTCTTTTCTTCTGGTATTCTTTGAGTAGAGAAACCTTTGTATCCCTTTTTTCATACTGATTCTAGTGAGCATTAATAAATTCTTACTTGAAAGTATTAAAGGTACCCCACTCAATCACTCCTGTTTGTGGATCTAGAGTTTGCTTATGCTAGTTAGCACAATACTATGTACTGGCTCCCTCAGTTAGTAAATCCGCTACGAACAGGATTTTATCACTATACGTTTGGTAGGTTTGGGGCATGCGAATAAAGGTATGGTTAACCTTCATTAGGAATTCTCCGAGCTTGCTAGATGTCCCATCGAACTTAGATGGGAGAGGAAGGTTTCGAGGTTCTTTCCGCTCTATAGGTGTACATTGTGGAAGAGGTACTAGTGGTGGAACTGGTGGTGGGACTAGAGGTGGAACTGGAGGTACAGGTGGTGGAGGTGGAGGAGGTATCAATTCTTGAATACCTGGAATAATGAACTCTGAGTCTTCAGGATTAATAGATTGAGTTCTTTTGACAGATCGAGGTGGTTATTATTGTAGGTCCTTGATTTTTTGCGTATTTGTTAAGATGCTATGGGAAAGTTCTTCCACCGATTCCTTATTGCATTTACAGCTTGCAATTCGATGTTCCTGTTCTTAATTGATTGCCCTTTACACTCACACATTCAGACCTGTTATATTAGCTTTGATAGTATCAAACTCCAGTTTAGCTACATCAATTATGATCTCAGTATCCTCCTTGAGTTTTTTTGGAAGATCCATCCACTGCTTTTCCAAAGCAGCACTTATTGTTACTGTTAGCCGTTTAACTGCATCTTCTTGGCCATTAGATTGCCTCTTTAATACTGCTACTTCTTCTGTTACTTGTTGTCGTAACAGTTTTAAGTCTTCATAAGTAGCTTTTGCTCTCTCAAAAATAATCTTATGAGCCTCCTACTGGTTTATGAGGAGACTAGCTTATGCTCCTAACCCTCTGGTTAACTCAGTAATCTCACCTCGTTGGCGGTCAAACTCTGTTATTCTATCTTGAATTATTTTGGCTAATAATTCTTTGTATTGTTCTTAAGTTATATATGGGAATCGACTTATTCTGGTGGATCGTAGTAGGACTCGATGCCTCATAGATATGGGACTAAGTACTTATGGTAGTGGTCTCTGAGAAGGTAGACCAAATCGGCAAATGATTCCTGCAAGGAATGATTCCAATGAATCTGGTAAATACACTGGGTTTTGTAGTCCAAAGGATTACATTCCTCTAGATAGAATATCCTCTATTGGTTGATCTATTGGATCTTCCTGTCATGGGGTGACATCCAGCCCTACCATAGGTACTTGTGCCCACATAGAACGACCCTAGAATATCCATGCGGACTCTAGGTACACTCATAGTAGTGTGGTGCAGACGTTCAAGTTTCTAATATTTATCTATAGGATAATTATTAGTAACGGGTATGAACCTCGGAGGAGTAAAGAATTATCACAGATAGTTCTAACTCTTATGGAACGTCCATAGATAGGATGGTTTTGGCTGCTACGGTAATTCAATAAGGAATTGTCATAGTATCCCAGTAAATAAACTCGAAGGCCGTCATAAGTGAATCATCTCAGATCACAGGTAACTTTTTAATAAAAGTTGACACGTATTGAGATACTTATCTCTTGGCACCCAGTGTTTGTTTGATAGTAACCATTCCAGAATAGCGGTGCTTCTAATATCTTAGAATCAAGTAAAGCTATGGATTGAATAATTATCTCAATAATGGTTATCATCCATTTGGAGGAGTACCCGAATAATGTGGAATAATTTTCCGATTATTGAGGTACTCAAAATGAGACTAGTATTTTTCCTAAAGTCTTTACCTTAGTCCCGCAGCTCATCCGGATCTATCTTGGAACTTTTATATTTAAGCCTCTTGAAAAATAAAAGCGGGATAGAAACCGGGTGAGGGGTTCAGCGAAGGGAATATCACAGTGGCCTGCGTGAAACCAGATTTCATGCGGGAGCACCGAAGTAAAAAAATAAATAAAAATGGCTTAATAAAAGGACGTCAAGTCCCATTATTAAGTCCAAAGTCCCATTGCGGTTCTCAAGTCCCATTATCGAAGGTCGATCATCATATATATGTATATCATATATAACTAGACCCATATTGATATCTTGGCAATAAGCCTAACAAGACTTTGAATTTGGCATCGAGGGAGTTCCCA
>ML121593.1:93100-107043 GCA_003788615.2 Terfezia boudieri ATCC MYA-4762 | reverse complement strand
TCATGCATCCGCGGCTTATAAAGTATATTGTAGGATCGCGCCTTATATATATATTGTAGGAACTCATGTATTCGCGGTTGTAGGAATTCATATATCCGTGGCTTATATATATTGTAGGAACTCATGTATTCGCGGTTGTAGGAATTCATGCATCCGCGGCTTATATATATTGTAGGAACTTAGGCATTCGCGGTTGTAGGAATTCATGCATTCACGGCTTATATATGTTGTAGGACCGTGCCTTATATATATGTTGTAGGAACTCATGCATTCGCGCCTTATATATTGTATATTGTAGGTTCGCGGTTGTAGGAATTCATACATATCTAGTGGCCGCCCAAGCATGAATTCCTATAATATATATAAGCCGTGAATGCATGAGTTCCTACAATATATATATAAGCCGTGAATGCATAAATTCCTACAACTGCAAATGCCTGAGTTCCTACAATATATATAAGCTGCAGATGTATAATTCCTACAACCGCGAATACATGAGTTCCTACAATATATATAAGCCGCGGATGCATGAATTCCTACAACTGTGAATGCCTGAGTTCCTATAATATATATAAGCCCCAGATGCATGAATTCCTACAACCGTGAATACATAAGTTCCTACAATATATATAAGCCGTGGATGCATGAATTCCTACAACCGCGAATACATGAGTTCCTATAATATATATAAGCCTCGGATGCATGAGTTCCGCAGTGCTACGTTTTCCTAATAAGACTATTCCCAGCCTAGGCAGCGCTTGCAGCAGTAGGCAGAGCAGGTCATGCCACCTTTCTCGTTATCTGCTATCTCATTGTCTTCAGAAAGTCTATATTGTCAGCCTTAGCAATTCGCCTTGGCCACATATACATTCGCGGCCTCTAGATATGCTCCATTCCTTACATGATCCTCAAAAGCCTGAATCCCTAGAAAATATACATATAAGCCACGAAAGCACGGATATCTGGCATATATATGTATAAGCCGCGAAAGCATGGATTTCTCGCATATATATATATAAGCCGTGGAAGCATGGATTTCTCGCATATATATATATAAGCCATGGAAGCATGGATTTCTCACATATATATGTGTATAAGCCATGAAAGCATGGTTTTCTCGATTATATGGGTATAAGCTGCAAAAGCATGGATTTCTCGCATATATATATATAAGCCGTAGATTTATATGTGGCCAAGGCAGATTGCCAAGACCGAAGATATGAAGCAATGAGATAATAGTTTGGTGCCTGGTGGCATTAGGATTAGGTTACGACCGAGTTGGACGTCAGGATTGTATTGTGACCCAGCTGGCATCCGGATTGCTATGCAACCTAGTAGGGTGTCAGGACATTGTTGCGCCCCCCACGGTGCTCTTGTAGCATCAGGACGCTGTTGTGCCTCCCACAGCTCACTAGGTGGCGTCTGGATTCTGTTGCGAGTGCGCGAGGCATCTGGACGGACAGGACGTACAGGACGCACCAGAATTTGCTCTCGCGTCCGGACGCCAATTCGTTCTTGCTGATGAGCACCTCGAGGACACGAAGACTACAAAGTTCTAAGTCTAAGTTAACTTTACATACAAGCGATATCGGATTTATTTTATGTTGCGAAATAAGATCTTTCATGAGGAACTATTGTGGAATTGAACTTTACTGCTATAGGATATTATTCTGTATTGCGGAATAGTGATCATTGTGGCAGACAGAGTACGGCCGTTCTATTTTGTAGTTGCAAGAGCGCTATAAGTATTAATAGAGTCCCCGTGATATTAGTTTGTAGACAAGTGATTCTTGTTTTACCTTTTAAATAACATACTTGAATCAATATGTCTAATTCACCGACACCAAGAGGGCCTCGCCAGCCCTACCAGGGAATTACATTCCCTATGGTGACCCCACGAGCAATTACCTAAAGACCCTAGAATATGCCTCCTTCGGATACAGATACAGAGAAGGATCTAATAGATCAGCCTATGGAGGATATTCTGTCTAGAGGAATGCAATCCTCTGGACTACAAAAGCCTATATATTCACCCGATAAATTGGAAGCATTCCCCGCAGCGATGATTCGGATTACCCTTACAGAGACCACTACTACGAGTACCTAGCAATACATCTACTAGACATCGAGTGCCTCCACGACCTACTAAAACAAGTCGATTTCCACATATTACACAAGAACAATATGAAGAATTATTAGCTAGAATAATTCAGGATGGAACAACTGAGTTTGATCGCCAACGAGGCGAGATTACGGAACTCACTAAATGGTTAGGAGCCCAAGCTAGTCTTCTCAAGGAACAGCAGGATGCTCATAAGATTGTTTTTGAAGGAGCTAAAGCTATTTATGAAGACTTGAAACTGTTATGACAACAAGTAACAGAGGAAGTAGCAGTACTAAAAGGGCAAACTGATGGTCAGGAAGATGCAGTTAAACCGCTCACAGTTACTATAAGTGCTACTTTGGAAAAGCAGTGGATGGATCTAACTAGAAAACTTAAGGAGGATATAGAGATAATTATCGATGTGGCAAAACTAAAGTTCGATACTATTAAGGCTGATATTACAGGTCTAAATGCGTGGGCACAGAAAGCAATTACTTAAGAACAGGAAGACCGAATTAAGAGTTGGGAACGCAATAAAGAGTCGGTAGAAGAGCTTTCACATAGTGTCCTGATAAATAAGAGGAAGATTAAGGATCTACAACAGCAACCACTAAGGCCTGCCAAACGACCTCGATCACTTCATGATAAGAACCCAGATCTTATCACCCTAGGTATTCACCAAGGGATCGTACCACCTCCACCTCCACCACTCGTACCTCCAGTCCCACCTCCAGTCCCACCTCCAGTTCCACTACCAGTACCTCCTCCACAGCGCACACCTATAGAATGCAAGGAACCTCGAAATCTTCCTCTACCATCTAAGTTTGATGGTACCTCTAGCAAGCTCAGAGAATTCCTAATGAAGGTTAACCATGCCTTTATTCGCATGCCCCAAATCTACCAGACGCATAGTGACAAGATCTTATTCGTAGTGGATCTACTAACCGAGGGGGCCAGTACGTGGTATTGTGCTAACCAGCATAAGCAAACCCCAGATCCGAAGTCAGGAGTAATTGAGTGGGATACCTTTAATACCTTCAAGCAGAAATTTATTAACGCCCACCAGAATCAACATGAAAAGAGGGATGCAAAGGTTTCTTTACTCAAAGAATACCAGAAGAAAGGAGAGTTGATAAAGGAGTTCATTGCTAGAGTTAGGGTTCATCAGTTGGTAGCGGAACTATCATGTGAACAGCTCTAGTAGCACCTAATTAGTACGATTCAACCTGAGACACGAGCATACATGGCCCGAGTCAGCACGGACAAGGACGTTCTTGATAAGGTACCAGCAAGCATGGAAATGTGTTTTCAGGCTATTGCGAATGCTGGGTCTCAGGTGGAATATGAGAAAGGAAGAGAGGTACCTGTACAAAACCTATATAGGTTAAAGGAGCAGATGGCTGAGATAAAGAAGAATGTGACCCAGGCCCCTAAAACTACTGAAAAGAAATCAGATAATCTCAAGGATCGGATCACCAAGCCGAAGTAGAAGACCAAGAAGTATGACGCTAAGTCAAAAACGTAGTCCAACACTTCCTCTACCAAGAAAGACAAAGAACTAGGTGAAGATAAGGTCATTTATTCTATGCGCCAGGCTCGGAAGAAGGATGGACAGTGTATCAAGTGTAGAAATAAGGAGCACATGATGAAGGATTGTACTGCAGGTTGGAAACCATCAGTAGAGAATAAGGGGAAGGGTAAGGCAAAAGAGGAAACTAAGAAAGTGGCGATAGTGTCTGCAGAAGCAGCTGTAGTAGCACCACTTGAGGTTCAGTTTGGGCATATCATTAGTGAGGATGAGTTGGATTATGGGGAGAACTCGGATTGTTACGGGTGTGAGCTATCTAGTATGTCAGGTCAGATAGTCTCGCAGGATTGGTTTTCTATTTGCATTGTTAGGAAAGGTATCTCTGTTGGCAGTTGGAAGGAGGAATATGAAGGGGAATCTATGGATATTGACCCGGTTTTAATTAGTTCTGTTTCTCACAATTTATCTTCTCCTGCTCTTTCTTCTTTATCAAATAAAAACGCAAAAAAAGGGACAAAAAGAAAAGCTAATGATGAGGTAGCTCCTCTTGTTAGCGCTCTCGAAAAAAGACCACAAAAGATGGCAGTGCTGGATATTTCTTTGGATAGAATTAAGGATCTCTCTTTGGCAGGAAAATCAGGGGCTAAGGTATTGAAGCGTGAAGGATTGAAGTTTCTTATTCCTATTAATTTATCTTGGATGTATGGAGGAAATAAACGTGATCTTTCTATTAATGCTTTGGTCGATACTAGGGCAGAAGCTACGATTTTCGATTCAGATTTTGTTGAACAGATGATGCTGCCTTGGGTTAAGAGGGAGAAAAGACTGAGATTAGAGAGCGCCGACGGCTCGATTCTCAAGAGGTCTGGTACAGTTCAGGTTCAGAACCTGAAGATAGAAGTCCCAGATGCAAGATCGGGACGAAACAAAAAGATTGACTTAGTAATAGAGGTTGCGTGCCTTAAACCGGGTCTTCCACTCATTTTGGGGATGGATTGGATCACAGAGAACTATGATAAGTTGTGAGTCACCACTCCTTTTGGACTCGATTTAAAAAGACTACTGGAAATCTAAGAGGTTACAGATTTCGCTGACTTTGATGAGGTCCTTGAACAGGCTCGATATATCGGACTAATTGAGATAGGGGAATAGGATTATCAGAAGTTCGCTAATGGAGATATATGCAAGGTTATGAAAATAACAGCTACTGAAAACCTCTAAGAACTTGCTGATCGTTTGCCAACTCAGTATAAAGATTTTGTAAAAATCTTTGGAAAGGAGTTACAATCAGCCCTTCCCTCATATGGTCCTCAAGACATGACAATCGAGCTGGAAGAAGGAAAGAATCTACCGTCAGGAAAGCTATACCCCCTTTCCCCTGATGAATTAGAGCTTCTCAAAGAATACCTTAATGAGATGCTCTGAACTGGCAAGATAAAACCGAGCAAAAGCAGTGCTGGCGCTCCTATATTCTTCACCAAACAACCAAGTGGCAAGCTTAGAATAGTCGTAGACTATAGAGGGTTAAATACCATAACTAAAAAAGACAAGTATCCCTTACCACTTATGACTACTCTAATGGAATAAGTTGGTACCTCACAGGTTTTCTCCAAACTCGATCTCAAACTCAGGTTTAACCTTCTACGAATAGCAGCCAGAGACGAGTGGAAAACAGCATTCAAGACTAGATATGGCCTATATGAATACACGGTAATACCTTTTGGGCTTACTAATGCACTATTTGTTTTCCAGTGACATGTTAACAATATTCTCTCAGAACGAATTGACCGAGGAATAGTTATATACATTGATGATATCCTCATATACACGCAAACAGAGGAAGAACATGTCGAGCTCATCCGTTTGATACTGCATCGGAAGTTAACTGAGAATAACCTTTATGTCAATATAGATAAGTATATCTTTCATGTTCCAGAAGTTGAATTCGTGGGATTTAAAGTTGGCACAAAGGGGATACAAATGGGTCAGAAGAAGGTCGAGGATATCCCCGCATAGCAGGCTCCTTGGAACGTCAAAGAAGTGTAGAAGTTTATTGGTTTCGCTAATTTCTATCGCTGGTTTATTCAAGGCTTTAGTAGGTTGGTATTGCTGATTCAGACACTAATACATAATGGGGTTTCTTGGAATTGGACACAGCAGCGTCAGCAGGCCTTTGATGAGCTAAAATATAGGTTTACTACTGCTCCAATACTATGCCATTATCATCCAGAGCGACCAAAGATGATCAAGACGGATGCATCTGACCTAGCTAAAGCTGGTATTCTCTCTCAGAAAGAACCAAATGGTCGGTGGCACCCGGTAGCGTACTATTCGAAATGCTTCATCCTGGTAGAACTTAATTATGATGTCTATGACAAAGAGATGGTCATAATTATGAATTGTTTTCAAGAATAGAGACATTTTCTTATGGGTGCTCCAGAGGAGATAATTGTGTATACGGATCATAAGAACCTTGAGTATTTTAATTCTACTAAGATACTCAATCGAAGGCAGGCACGATGGGCGGAAATACTAAGCCAGTTCAATTTTAGAATTATCTACTACCCAGGTGATAAGAATGGCAAAGTAGATGCACTTTCCCGTCAGGTAGATCCTAACTTTGAAGAAGGGGGGGAGAAGCAAGACCATACGATTCGGATATTCAAACCGGGTCAATTCCAACTGGGTACAAGTGAGGAGAGTCTAGTAACACACCGAATTATGGTAGTAAAAGCCTCACGAACAGAGGAATCAAATTGGTCAAAGGAAATCCAAGAGGCTAGCCTCGAAGATAATAAGTAGTTAGGGATTCGGAATGCGTTGAAGTTTGGTAAGGAATACCCAGGTCTAGAGTACTTCGGGTTGGAGGATGATATAGTAACCTATGAACGTCTCTTATACATACCTGACAACAACTCCCTTAAGTTGAAAGTGGCTTTCCAAAGTCATGATGCTAAAGTTGCAGGACACTTTGGACATAATAAGACCCTCGAGTTAATGAAACGAAATTACTATTGGCCAAACATGGAAGACTGGGTGCGAGAATATGTTCGTATATGTGATACTTGCCAACGAAATAAGATGGCTCGACATAAGAAATATGGCAAGCTCATACCACTTCCTATACCCTATAGGCTATGGGAACATATTTCGATGGATTTCATTACTGATTTACTACCAGTCAAAGAGTATAACCAAATCTGGGTTATTGTCGATAGGTTTACTAAGATGTCGCACTTTATTCCCTTAAAGAACTGGAAGGCGAAAGAGTTGGCTGGGATATTTGTCAAGGAGGTTTGGAGATTGTATGGGCTACCTAAGAGGGTTGTTTTGAATAGGGATTCGGTATTTACTAGTTCATTTTGGATGGAAGTAATGTGGTTATTAGGAGTTGAGTTGGATAAGTCCTCGGCATATCACCCCCAGACCGATGGTCAAACCGAACGAGTTAACCAGACCCTAGAGCATTATCTATGGACGTATTGCTGTTAGGATCAGGATGACTGGGTTGAGTTGTAACTATTTGCCGAGTTTTGTTATAATAACACTGTCCACTCTAGTACTAAACTCACTCCTTTTTATGCAGCATATGCACAACACCCCGAAAACAACTTCCAGGACCCAACTGAAGCCTCAACTGAATCAAACAACCCTGAGGCGGTCAAGATGGTCGAAACTTTGGATGCGATGAAATTGGCAATGAGGGAAAACATAAAGGCAGCTCAGGACCGGATGTCAAAATTCTATAACCTTAAGGGAGCAGAAAAGGAACCAATATTCAAAGTAGGAGATTGGGTTATGGTCAATGCAAAGAACATTAAAACAAGGCATCCGACCAAAAAGCTTGACTACAAGCTACGAGGGAAGTTTAGAATTAAACAGCTTATAGACACTTATGCCTATGAGTTAGAACTTCCCCCAAGTACAGGCAAAACTCACCCAGTTTTTCATATTAGTTTGTTGGAACCCTACCACCTTAATACAATTGCCGGCAGACGTTCGCCAATACCTCCTCCAGTTGATCTCAAAGAATCGGAGTACCAGATTGAGAAGGTCAAGACGAGTGAACTCAGGAAGGGACGAGTAATGTATTTAGTTTCTTGTAAGGGTTACGGTCCAGACGATGACATATGGGAACCATATGAGAACTTGAAGGATGGAGGTGCTGAACTTGTTCGGAAATTCCATCTGGATAACCCTCGTAAGCCTCAGAACCCTGATGTTATTTTATGAGGATTTTTCTTTTTTTCCTATTGGTAAGTATTAGGTTTTTTGAATTATCTTTATGTTTATGATACCTGTATTTCTTATGCCATAGCTTTGTCCCAGGGGTGTAATGAGATGTACGCTACTGTGTTTCGGTAGTCGTATATGAGGACTGGTCTCCAAGCCCCATCCATTGTTATTAGTTATAATAATGAGTCTGGCTGCATGATCAATTAGGTTCTTGTGGACAAGAACCTTAAGGGGGGGGGCATTGTCACAGGGTGACATCCAGCCCTACCATAGGTACTTGTGCCCTCATAGAACGACCCTAGAATATCCATATGGACTCTAGGTACACTCATAGTAGTGTGGTGCAAACGTTTCTAATATTTATCTATAAGATAATTATTAGTAACGGGTATGAACCTCAGAGGGGTAAAGAATTATCACAGATAGTTCTAACTCTTATGGAACGTCCATAGACCCTTGAGGGAGCTATGGTTTAAGTTTCAGAACAATCTGAATAACAGTTCTATAGTTATACCCAGATTAATATATACTATATGTATATATACTACTAGCTGGGAGCTATTACCCTGAACTCTTGGCGTTACCCTGAAACCTGAATTATTACCCTGAACTGCAGGAAAATAATTCGGTAAAAATAAATAAAAAAATGAAGCCATGAGGGCGTACTTTAGACCAAAGTGCGTCCGGTGACACTATAAAGGAAGCGACTTAGAGAGTGGGCCAAAGATAGGGCGAAAATAAAAAGTTCTCCGAATTTATATTTTCAAGGTTCTATCTAGGCCTACTCGACGCCCTGATTCCATTTCTGAAATCCTTTTTATGATCGGAGTAAAACTCATGGAGTTATTAGCCTTTTAATAAGGGGTAATAAGCCCACGAGTAGGTTTACCTAATTGGTAATAACTCTGTGAATAAGTTAGGTATCGAGATGAACTAAGATTCTATAATCTTCATTACGATAAGAGCTTACCAATGATAGTTTGTTTGTGACCCATGGTTCTCTGTTCATAGAGTTATATGCAGTTGAAAATAATTTTTCAATGGACACTAGACTCTACTAAGTGAGTACTACCGGAAGCTCAAATAAATAACCCTATGATACTGTTAAGGAATAACTTAATGGCATCGTCGGTTTTGGTAGGATATTGGAAGATGAGTTTAGTTGTTTCGGCTGGGTATTCGTTAATAGGGCTAGAGAGCTTTAAGCGAAGTTTTAGTATATATGCAGACATGGGATAATACTTATTGTTTAGGTTAGTAACCTGTGACAACGAGCACAGATAGCACCTGCGTTAACAAAAGGTATGGATGGCATAACACTTAGAATTAATTAATTCGAAAGTGACTGGTAGGGCGCGCGTTCCCAAAATATTTTATCAAAGAATATCTACAACCACCGCGCGTTATAAATAGTGCTAGTAGTTCCCGGTTGAATTTGATTCTACCATCAAGAGTATTCGAAAGCAAGAGCACCTCGAGTATACGAAGCCTACAAATTTCTAAGTCTAAGTTAACTTTACGTTCAAGCGATATCGAATTTATTTTGTATTACGAAATAAGATCTTTCACGAGGAACTATTGTGGAATTGAACTTTACTACTATAGGATATTATTCTGTGTTGCGGAATAGTGATCATTGCGGCAGACAGAGTACGGCCGTTCTATTTTGTAGTTGCAAGAGCGCTATAAGTATTAATAGGGCCCCATGACATCCTTTACCCTACTCCAATCAGTTATTAACGGACATCTACTGACTCCTGATATATTGTTTACACATACCTTATATAGTTGTATCAGAGGTTGCAGAATATACCCCAAGACCTTGTGCTGGACTATGAGTGCATCATACTCCTGCTATTGTAGATTAAACCCTTTAATTCCCTTATTGTGCTTAGGACCGACCAGCAGAAGGGCAATGAGCATCCAAGCCTGTTTAGTAGATTTGTTTTGAATGTGCGAGGGAATGTTAGCAATAGATATAAACAATGGCTACAATTTCTTATCTCTAGAGAAATTGGTGAGGAATGTTTGATCCGATATCAGAATAACTGGAATTAGTATTGACTTGACTAGCAGAGTCAACTAACTGATGTTCAGTATCTTTAGTAAGATTACATATCTAATTGATTGTGACCTACCTGCATTTGCCACTACCAATCCCCTGTATACATTTACATATATACCCAGTTACCCTTAGCATCAAACTCATGAACTAGCTCAAATATTAGGTCTTTAGCAAATGTCCTCTGTTGTAAAAGATACTCTACAGTACACTGTATATCTCTGTAATAGAAAGGACACCCACGTTGTAGATAGAAATTGACGGTTCCTTGATACTATGCAGGTTGATCTATGAACTCCCATATCTTATTCCGCCATATATGACCAGACTTGAAGTGGACTCTGGCTGTCTTTAGTTGATCTGCAGGGAGTAGATTGTTGCAGAAGAAATTGTCAATATTTTTCAGAGATATCTTGCTCTCATAAAAGAATTGAGCTAGCCTGTACTCATACACATTGTCGAATGGTGCCAGTAGGTTAAATTGTGGGCTTCTAACATGCTGGAAAATATAGTCTTTGATAGTGTTGCCAGCTGTATACTAAGGCGGCAGGTATTGAGGTCCCCTTGTGAGTTCTCTGATGACTATTGTAGACTCCTGAGGGTCTGGACCATGACTTCAGGTATCAATCCGAGCACTTTGGAGAGGAACTGAACCACTTGAAGTTATATTAGCAATCGCCAGCATTTCAATAGTGCCCTTGGAATATTTGGAGGATTCTGGAGTCAACAAAGTGAGGGTATAACCATGTTTGGAGCTTATCGGAGGCTCATCAGAGAGTAATACCACTAGCCTATTAGGGTGTTTACTCTATAGATGTTAACCATATTATCCTGCAGAGCAGATTACAAAATGACAAAACTGATACTAAATTTAATGTAAATATTAATGGTGACGGAGATAGTATTATGATTGAAAGATACTTACCATCAGAAGAGGCCTCATAGGAAGATATTATGGAGACCAACTGGCTGGGTGTTGTATTCTACTTCTACTGCATTCTACTGTCTAACTCCTAACATAGAAAGGGTTGTACTGTCTACTGACAGTCTACTAATTACGATTTAAAATCCATGGTAAATTCATCACAGTGATATAAAGTGTCATCTACAGAGCTAGACTTCCGGGCTGGAATCTGAATAGAATTAGACTGAATAGCTAACCTCTTTAAGTTGTTACTTTCCGGCACAGATACTAGTCTAGTTGGTACAATACTTCTAAAACATCTTTGGAGAGGCTAGTACTAGCCAGACTAGTCTAGCTTGTATAGTAATAAGCTTGTAGCTTGCACTAGACTATAACTGTCTAAGCCTGATAGAGACTTGGCACACTCGCAGTCAACTAGAGTCCATGGAGAATGGAATATGTCTTGTATCACCTGACAGGAATCACCAGTCTCCAAGATATTCTAGGCAGGCTGTTCAGACGTAATACTACACATGCTAACTAGACTAAGATGCAGGTAGTTACTCAGAGTACATAAGTAGTCTTATGTCTAGTCTCATGCCACTCGTGTCTAGATACTCATAGATAAGAGTATAAGACTGGGATAAGAGAGATCTAGTTGCAGCCTAAAACAAGCTAGTGCAGAATTAGTCTGGTTGTAATACATTCCTAAGTAGTCTAGTTAGCACAAGCCCCTCACAAGAGAGTTCCTAAGGAAGACTCTGAAGCTATTTAGAGTGCCTAGTATTGAAATACAGGTATATGAGAATATACTGTAAATAACAGGCAGCAGGATTCAACCAAGTATCCAATAAAGGAGAAAAGAAAGAACGGATCTAATAGGCATATTGAGGATATTCTGGTAGAGCTATCATCAGCAAAAGGTTTTGTACGTTGCAACGCCTCACCTGGCGTTGCAATGCTATTTTGTCCTCTGTGCTTTACCTGCGTTGCTAATACAAATTGGTTTTCATTTCGCTTTTTGGCTTTTATTTCACACGACTGCTTCATTAGTCCCTTACAGTAAAGGCTCAACGACCGACCGAACGCCTAGTATACCTTTTACGTTGTTATGTACCCTAAATGCGATGGGCCACAGGCTATACGCTTACAGGAGTCCTGGTTGACCCGGTCAAAGTCCTTATAGGATACGCGTTGCGACTTTTTATAGCCCTTACCCAACTGTTTAGCCTGCGGTGTTCAGAAGTGCTGTTCCCTCACTTTCGACAGTTTTTACGTGATACCTGAGACGTTCCACACCAGGGTGTGCTTCAGTAAGCTAGCCTATAGGAAGTATGATACGACAACCCCTTGGACGTTGTAAACTACCTTACCTAGTTTCCAAAAAACCTCTCGGTATTGTCTGAGGGGCGCAAGCTATTATAGACCTCAAGCGACGGAGGAATGGGACCGTTAATGCAAGGCGCTTTTAGCATATCCGAAAACTCAGTTGAGAGACCGTTCCTTTACGCTAGTTAAGATTCTCAGTAGAACCCCCAAAAGTGCCGAAGAGATGCAGCGTTCTGCCTGTGTGGCGCAGGCTGTCCACGGGTTCTCGCTCTAAAGTTCTTTCGTTAGGGAACACACGCCATGAACTGACTAAAACGCGAGGAGAGGTCTATAGCTTCAGTATGGCTGTCGTGGTATCCTATATACGCCCTTATAAACCTTACGAAGGTACGGTGCTTCCTGCAAAAAAATGCTATAGCTCGATCGTTTCGACGTTTTCGTTCTCGGCTACTCCACAGGTTTGTCGATTGCCTTGTTTAGGCTTCAGCACTGGAGCTCCGCCCACTTTCGTCTGCGTGTCGCCGCGTTTTCCGAATAGAACGTCGCCTTCTATCCCTCCTTGCGTGTATGAATCACTTAGTCCAAGACCACCTCCTGAGTGTAAAGTTAAAAGGTTTCTAGGTAGATTACTACGTGACCCGACTGGTTTAGAGGGTGATACCGTGGAACGGGGTTAAAAGGTGCCTCTAGACGCTCTGAAGCGTATTCGTTAACTTCCTGCGTATGGCAGCCTCATTAGTGCAACTGTCGTAGGGCGTTCACTAGTTCCCAATATCGGCTATAGTATTGAAGCGGCAGTCCCTTAATCTTTACCGGCGTACCCGCCTCCTCTCACGCCGTTAAGTCCCCTCCAATTCTCTGCACTATGCAGGCTTCACTTCTCCGGGGCTCGATTAACACCTTCCAGTTTTCTTTTAAAAATACTATGATGTTCCGTTCGCAACCCAATTCTATTACTTATTAGAAAATCCATACCGCCTACTCAAGAACTAAGGCCTCTAACCCTTCGTAAATGTAGTCAAGAAACTTCTGTTACAAACACGTTACCGTCTAATGGGTGTTAGCCTGCGTCTCTCCTAAAACAACTTACGCCTCCACGTCCGCATGTTACGCCAGCTCTAAGGTCATGGTCTAGTTCTACACCTGCTGTTATTGTCAATAGTTGACGTCGTACATGCATGTTGTCCACCCTCTTCAACCGCGCCTTTTCCCCTTTCCTTGCTACGCCAAACCCATGCATAACTCAGGTACTCTGATGCCGGTCGCAGGCAATGCCTATGACACTTCCCAATATTACCAGCCCATCATCCCAAAAACTTACGTAATAAATATCACGCCCCTTGTTTGTTGCTCACCATATTTAACCGTGTACAATGCGACGATCTGACCCATCCCTTAGGCTGCGGTTTGCCGGGTCTTCCCTACAGGACGCAGGTCCTTAAATTTGCACCGCCTCCCGTCTGCCAATATACCAACGCAAGTTAACTCCCTCGACGTGTAAACTATGGTCACCTCGGTCTTGCCTTCACCTATCATTTATTATCTCATCTAATGTTACATACCTTACTCTACTTACTACCCATTCATCTATAAACATATATCTAAAGCGATCCTTTATTTCACATAATTTATCTTCTGTTACTTGTACGCTGGTCGGAACGTTATACTCCCCGTCTCTCTTCCCTTGTTTTACCACCACACACAACCATTGCTCCCAGGCCATAAACACTCCTTTAAACTGCATCTAATCCTCTTTCGCCTGCGCTGTCCCAACGATTGC
>ML121592.1:127583-239982 GCA_003788615.2 Terfezia boudieri ATCC MYA-4762 | reverse complement strand
GGTAATGGGTAAAATGCCACTGGCCCCAGTGTCGCGATTTGAACTTCTCGAGGCATGGTTCCTGGGCTATTTCTTCCTTGCGTGACCTTGCGCTTTCCCGCAGTCTTCAGACTTTCCCCCGACTCTTGAGGTATCGTTCCCTCGTCCTCCGGACACATTTTTGTAACAAGTGAGTTGAGCTTGACAAAAACCTCCTCCACTCTTTTACTGCAAGCACAGTTCTCTTGGCAAGTTTGCTGAACTTGAAGAGACCTTTTTCGCAAGTATCTATGCTTCCTATGTTTCCTCTTCTTAAACTGAATGTACCTAAAATCGCGCTCCACTGATGAAGCGGGTACATAGTTGCGCAATGTTGTTCGCTTCTCGTTCTGCTTTAACGATAAATCACGCTTCGTGAAAGATGTTAAAGGCGAAGGTAAAGATAACGATGACTTCGATGATGTTCTCTGCTTCGATGTATTCTGCAATGATCTCTCTTCTGCGTCTGATCCCTCTGAGCATTGTTCTCTTAGGCTTTTGTACAGCTCCCCTAAGATCAAGCCCGTAGTGACCCAAATCCAGTTTTCCAGCGATACTTTGGCTAGCATTCTGCTAGCCGCCACGATGACCTCATGTGCAAAAATGCTGCCCACCATTAGGCAACATAATTGAAAAACATGAATCTTCCCGTATATCGTCATAACCATTCGATTTTCCTGTATCCTGAGGTTCCCCATCTTTTTCTCTTTCTCTGAACAGCAACCTTGTAAACTCTCCGGTCGAAGGGACCAAATATAAGGGTACTTCGTTCCTAGCGGAAGAACATACACCGTGTAACCGGGGAGTCAAGAGCTCAAGGGCAGTCACTGGTCGGAGAAATCGACAAAAAGATCGTATCAAGGTTTCTTAGGATGATAAAAAATCTTCGCTTCGTTATTTCACAAAAAACCCCTCAATTCTCTCTCTTTTTTCATCCTCTATATCCCCCCCAAAAGGATTGTGTTCACCCACTTTTTTAACATCATAACAATATCCTCGCTAACGATGAATACTAACAAAACAAGAACTTTTTCCCAGACAGTGTCACCCCAAAACATGTATTCCCTTTTTCATATGTATCAAAACTTTGCTAGCATAACGAGAGACATTCTAGAGCCTTCCTTTTCCATTACCCACATATCCTCCGATCGGCTGTCCAAGACCGCATGTTTCCTGCTCGGCTATCAAAGTCCTCATCACAACATTCTTGTACTTGACATCCGAACAAGCCTCGGCTAGTATCTGACACTCGAACAAGGCTGTTCGACTGTCAAATCTTCGTATATCGTATCCGACACTCGAACAAGGCTGTTCGACTGTCAAATCTGTGCATATCGTATCCGACACTCGAACAAGGCTGTTCGACTGTCAAATCTGCGCATGTCGTATCTGACACTCGAACAAGGCTGTTCGACTGTCAAAACTTCGTATTGTTGTATCTGACACTCGAACAAGGCTGTTCGACTGTCAAATGAACAATATCCCTCCCAACGATACTCAAATAATCTTATTCGAGCGCCAGCATACCCAATTACTTCATTCGACACTCGAACAAGGCTGTTCGAGTGTCAACCCAAAACGAGCAAATTCCTAAAACCAACGCCATATATTCAAATAACTCAAGAATAAAGCTAGCAGAACTAGAAAAACACTAAAAAATCAAAAAAAAAAAAAAAAAAAAACTTCTCACTACCTTCACAGTGCTTTGGTCACTTTGGTAGAGATCTCCAGTCCGAGCGTAAGTTTGTCTAAGACATGCTATGGGTTATATGGGATGAGGCCTGCACCATGCCAGGCACTAAGGATATTTTTTGGCATATAGGTAGCCTTACGAGCAGCCATAAGCATAGGCAAGAAATTCCCTTTATTGATCGTAACATTTCCAAATCGAACAAGATGATCCACCTGTTTTCCATATGCCTTCTGGAGGGGAAAGAACAAACGACATCGAGTGGTTGGAGGAGGTGGATTGAGTGTGGTGGTAAACAATATACAATGATATTAACAGTTAAGCAGAATTCAATGAATTCAATACTTATATGTGAGCCATGACCATCCACAATTAACATCTAATATTCTCCTGCTTTAATTGAACCTTTTGTCACTTCATGGAAATGTTGAATCTAATAAAGTTTAAGTGACCAACTTGTCCAACCTTTCTTAGAATAGCTGAACTTCTAGTTATCACAGTCAATCTCGGGGGATTTTAGAAATTAATACCATCCCATATAGTGTCCTGCACCTTTATAAATAACCAGTGGAGGCAATACGTTCCCACTTCCAGATATTGCTTGTACCACTGTTATCATCTCTCGATTGCCATCTGTAGCTAGCTTTCTAGTCATACCTCTACCTCGATAGAGGCAAATGACTTTAGCACGATCCGAAATACCTTGGCAAAATTCCTTCTCATCCATATTATATGTGTGCCTGTCAAGGATATTATAAAGGTACTGGAGATTCTGCAATTTAGTAAAGTGGGATCGAATTAGATTTGGGTCACTTGCTTTAATACGTTTCTTATCAAACTGGCTGCTGAGCTTGGAAACGAGTTCAGAATGTCGATTCAAAAACCAGGTTATCCAGTTTCTTCCTACTGTAGACTCTTTATCCTATTCTTTCCTCTTGAGTAATGCTACTGCTTCCTTAACATGCGCAATCCTAGGAGGGAACCTCCACTCCTCTAGCTTCACAATCCATCGTACGATTGCCTTCTCCTCCGTAGGTGTATATAGCTATCGTGATATATATGCTTTAGATTGAGATTGTCCACCATTTAGACGCCAATGTAGGGTTGTATATCCAACTCCAAAAGCATCTGCTGTTTTCCGAATAGAGAGGTATTGGCCTCCTTCATATGCCAATATTGTGCGACGAATGGTGAGCTCCCGTTTGGTTTCCTGTGTCCGCTGGCGTTACTTAAGCCTTCCCATTATGCTGTATTCCCATTAGTTTACTATTACTCTTATTAATTGCATAGCAATAAACGAAGCCACTTACTAGATTTAGACCGGGAATTTTGCTTAACACTGCCTTTAATTTTCGCAGCCCTCTGAAATAGCTCAAGGCGTGCCTCCAGGTGATTCTGTATCCCTTGGTGAGTGTTGGATAGGTGTTGTGTTGACACTCCGTCAAGAACTGGTGCCATGGTTGCCCCGCAAATACCCCGCGCTGATCACTGTGGGGGCTGATCCACATGCACGTAATGATCCGGAGGCCCGTGCAGTATGGTAAAGAGGATGTTGAATGATATGGGGCTCTTGAATATAGCACAAATATAGTCTGGTTGGCATGATCATCACTAAATCAAGATGGTTCATTCTTAATAACATATAAGCTGCTCAATGATCTGCATGATGTCTCTCATGTAGAGAACTCATTGAGTAAGTTGAGGCATTCGGAGAACTTGATTTTAGGTGGCAATTAGATTAGAATTGCATGCAAGGGGTGGTCACTTGTTTAGTCTGGTTGGCACAACACCTTCCACAGTTTAGGATTAGTTCATTCTCCCAAGGCACTTGCTAATTACAATTATGGAAATGGTAACTAGCACCTAATTGCTATTTATCAATAATTATGTATCAACCAGAACGATTTTGTTTTAAGAAAAAAATTCTTATTACTCGTGCGGTCCAGAGGGGTCCATGATGAGCCACCCGGAAACCCTGGTGGATTCAGGACAAGACAAGTTAATATGTCAGGTCCAGTGGGTTGTATAATATCATCAAACCAGCAAATCGCAAGTTTCATGAAAGAAAAGGAAAAATCAACAGGCAGTATCTTTAAGCGTGAGATAAGAGAAAGTCGTGGAAATTTAAATCAACACAGTAAGAAAAGTATCAGAACAATGAATCACAAGTATCATACGTACGAAACGCAGTAATCACAGGAGTCATAAGGGAGGAAAGTAAATTGAAAGCGTCACAACGTCGATGTCGAAAGTTGGCTTGTAGGAGGTGTGCTAACTCTCGTTCGATTATCGGAACGCGGGGATATTCCTTCACTAAGTTAGGGACTGTGGCCATAGCCGCGGGATCACAAAGTAAGGCGAATATCTCTGCGTCTTGGTCAGATTTTAAGGCTAGGACCAGTGCCTGTCTTCCCGCATCGGAAACCATGGCTAGTGGTTCCGCCGTAGCATCCTTCAGAGACATCTGGGTTGTTGCGGCGATCCTGAGAGTGGAAGGCAGACGCATGGTGTCCTGTACCTCTCTGGTACATACTCGCCGCACATCGTCTAGTAGCCCTCCTATCCTGATGTGGGACCGAATAGCAGTGAGTATCTAAAAAAAAAGGAATGGTTGCCCATCTGCCCTTGACTCGAGATCGAGGGTTTTCTGGTTTGAACCGTGGTAGTTCCCTCACTCGGTATTCATTGCAATTTCATCTCCCTGACCCCCGGGAGAGAAGTGAACGTCCGTGAACGTACCTCTTTTTCCCGATGATCCTGGTGCAGAGTGACCAGTGTTTGTGTAAAGTAAGGCTAAGGCTATAATATATATACAGCGAATAAAATGCAAGTGCTGTCATGAGCCGTTCAGAGTATCGAGGAGTCTGTCTGAGGCGATGTGAAGCCATAAGTTTGATATGTGAGATGCACTGCACCTTTGGCCTAGTCCTTGCAAAACGTAAAATGAGCGTGGGGCATATGAGTACCACCTCTGGGGATTACTGGTGGATAATCCCTTTTTTCGCTTTTTTTTTATTCTCAGTGGTATCGAGAAAACATGACATGATGGGGATAAGAGTGTTGGTAATTGATCCAGGGATCTGGAGGAGCTCATCATATAGTAGCATGGTAATTCATATCACCATGTCATCTGTATTTGCATAATGAGATAGGAAGTGTGGTGATAGGTAATCGGATACTGAATTTTGCCTTGTTCGGAACGATTCAGAAACCTGATCACACTGAGCTAAGAAATGAAGAGAGCAGGATGGCAGGTTTGGTGAGGAAAAAACAGATACCAGCTTCGTTCCCATATTTTTCCGTCTACATGTCGTCCTTTACCTCGCTACACACGTCTCTCTTCAACACAACTCCCGCCTGTAACCTCATCTAACGATATGAACATATATCCAACGACATCGGATGCCCGCCGTTACTGAAACGCTCCCATGTGCCGCATCCAGTCCGTTTGTCGATGATTTCCTACGGCAAATATGACCCTGTCAGCATACCTTCTCATATTTCCCCCATAGAAGCCTTTACCCAATAGGAGACCTGATACTTGCATATCTACTTCTTCTGTTGTTCTTGTCTTTTCCGATACCTCACATACAATGCCAAAAGTATCAGCATCCCCCCTGCTACGATGAAGGGGGGTATAATCGCTGCAATTATTAGTCCCCTGTTTGACCGGTTCTGTGTTACTGTCTGATCATCAAACACCTCACATACGACAACGGTGGGTGCCGGGCCATCTCGATGAAGCAGCGTGGGCTTGTCTGTTGGTGTTTCCCGACAAACGAGGCTAGAGGAGGAGCTCGGAGTTGAAATCACTGTGGACATCATTGTAGAGTATGGAGTGCTCGTGAAGCTGACGTGGGTGTTGGACCAAATTTCGAACGGGATGGCGATCTCAACCACCGTCGATGTGGGTTGATTTCCAGCTCGTGACATGGTTGGACCGGGCGGAGATATATGTATGTTGCGGGTGGTTGTGGTAACTGAATATTTACATTAGTTGTTTGCTTAGATCAATACTTTATGAGAAGCTCTCGCCAAGCGTCCACCACGACATACACTAGTGCCTCGGGCGTGGTATCCCCGGAAAAATTGTCGACAATTTAGTACGCGCAGATATCTAGCTATAGTTCTGCTGGTATGGTCGGCAGTAAGCGAAGCGGGCACGAGACTAGGTAGGGATAGACGAGACAAGATAGTGAACAACACGTAACCAATTGACCTTCAACGTGAAGATATGAAGAAGCCCTTGGAAGAAACACTCGGGTATCTTCTGTTGTCCTACCAATACTACTTTATAACATCGGCCGCTTTTACGCCCTTTGTTTATCCGAAGACATCAATCAATGATCGATGTTGTACTCCACATCTATCCCCGCTGGCTGTGTTAGCTTACTTTTGGGATAATGGACTTTGGGGACGCCGAAAGAGAGCACGAGACTAAGGGCTAAGGGAACATAAAGACACCCAATTGGTGGCGCTTCTCACAGACTCCCCAGTAGCCGTCTCCATTTAGAAGCTGGCAAAGCCCCACAGCTTCTTTTTTTTAAATTTTTTTTTTTAATACACATTACTCCTATTCAATCCCAATAGGGGGACTAAGTATGAGGAGCCACCCGGAAATCCGGGTGAATTCATAACAAGGCAAGTTAATCTGCCAGGTAAGCCCCACAGCTAGGCCACCTCTTACAAGACAGAAATAGGAGGCCACAAGACACAGCCATCAGCTGGGTTCCTTCCCATGGAGGAATATCATACAATGAATCAGCGAACGATCTGGCTACCCTGCCTGCATGCGGCCCTAGGACCCTGCGCCGTCAAATATGACAAGCAGCCAGAAAGTTGAAACTCAACTCGTGCCCGAGGAGGAACTCCCTGTCGGCCTAAACTTTGCTACTGACAGACTGGGGCCCCTAAGAGTATGGCTACATCGTATTACCAAAGTCGACTCCAGCACATGCTGCCTCTGCGGATTCCATTCAGGAATCAAGGGACGGTGGGCAGCCAAGATAGGCGCGGTCCTAGATGAGGGCTGGAAAGCATGCTATACAGACGGCAATGGTGGCCTCGGACACCTCGACACGGCGCCCCCGCGGTCTCAAAACACCATCAATCGATGCTCGACAGCTCTTCACTCTATCCGAAATCCACATCCAGCGACCTCCCCTTACACAATTCATTTCCCCAGGCTTTCAATTATCAAATTCTCACGACTTTGTGCAATTCTTTCCGACCGCGCGGTACTGACCTCTCGCCGCGTCAACATTTCCAGCTCCCTTCCAACAGTGAGAGCGGCCAATACGCGGAAAGATAACTCCCACACCTTCCAGCTCCCCAATCACACCACTTGCTCACATCCGGGAGTTGAATAGCGGAGACCGCCACGCATTACACAGCGTTGGCCTTGAATTCTCAATCACACCGCCCGGCTGTACCACATATCTAGTCTGGCTAGCACTAGCCTCTCCAAAGCCACATATCACAATCCCTCTCAATCAACGCGCCAGCCGAGGGAAAGAGAATGGACAATCTCGGGAAGGAAGATAGGGTAAATCCACTACACAAGACACGGCTACCAGGAACCGATCACCCACAGCCACCATCGCTAGCAGACACAGATCCCGATACAGGAGCCTTCGACATGGGAGCTCTCAATGCTGCAATGGGTTTCTTAACACGGACATTCAATCCGACATTCCAGACTGATCAGACTGAGACTGGAAAGGAAATTTTCAGCCAACACTCCTACCATCTCCACGGTCTCCGAACCATCCTCGAGGATTTCCACAAATTCGACTTGTTCAGTAGTTACTACTGGGATGACGCAGCAAAGCACCACGAACGACTCACAAAACAGCTGGCCCCACCACCAGTCCCGACGACGACGAACACTGTCTCCACCAACACCGAAGCATGGGAAGCGGTTGCGGAGGAAGAACGAAAAGAGACGGAGCGGCAATGGATGAAGGAAAGGGAGCATTGATTGTTTGACAAGGCACAACTCACGATACAAAATGGGGGCCTTGAGTGAGAGCTAGTACAGAAGTTACACGAGTAAGTAGCAGAGACAGAGGCACCGGGATGGAAGATGACGAACAGTGTTTCCACAAACATCGACCCTCCGCCAGCACGCACTTGCGCGGAGGTAGGTAGCAACTGAAACCACCCGGGAAGAGCCGCAAACCCACCAGAACAAAGGCAAAGGCAAATCATCGGCGGGGGCCGTACAAATGCCGCCTCCGAACCATCCTCTCAACAAACCAACTGGAAAGAGTAAGGGTAAAGCGCCGGCGAAGGCGACATCACTCCTCACCTTTTTTTTTTTTTTTTTTTAAATACTCCTTCCCAACGAGAGCACGAGTCGTGGTATTCCATGCGGCCCCAACCAAATACAAACCCGGCCTGATGCGCCGACCCCACACGAGGGCTCCGTGTGCGACACGTTAGCCCCATTCTTCTTATATGATAATTGTGATTTGAGCCTTTGGCGCTCATGAAGTCCTTAAGCCTTCAGAGTCTGATAATGAGAAGATCATCACACCACAGTGGCACCAGTCCCGAGTTTTTGTTTGAACGCAGCCTTTATTGACCAGTCTCAGCTGTGGGATGTGAGCGCCAACCAACGGTCCTGGAGTCCTTTAACGATCTGGCAATTTCGTTACTTTCGTTTGGACAGACGTGCAACCGCGAGTTTCGTCAGCGTTTCTCAGTACAGGACTTCTACGCTTGCAGGGAACTCTTACCGAGCCCCTGCCCCCAAACCTGGACTCGGCTTCCCACCTGAGTGGGTCATTGACCATTCCACTTTCCATAAAGCACTGAAGGATTTGCGTGCTGCATTACCTGAGCACTACCAGGACAAAGACGAGGCACGTGCCCTTGAGTTCGACCTAATCTTTGACATGGGCAAAAGACTCTTCCGCACCACGGCATATGACTAGAAGAGATGAGAGATGAGTTTTCTTCCACAGAGGAAGGTGTTTGGACGAGGGTTTTGTAATTTCCTACCAGCGCTTGACTTTTCCAATTGCGGGTATTTTTGGAGGGCTTTGGAGGGTTTTGTTTCCAACTATGTTTTCTTTTGGGTCGAGGTTCAGTCAGGCCTCTTCGGGTCATCGGGGCAAGCATGTTAATGACAGCATGAGACATCGATCCGCTTTTCGTATATTTAGCGTCGGACCTGGCAGATTAACCTGCCTTGTCCCTGAATACCCCCGGGTTTCCGGGTGGCTCCTAATGGTCTCATTACACATCATACAAAAAACAGCACAAAACACATTTTTGAACATATCTCACGACACAGTGGGCCCCCCGAGCCCAAAACAACCACATCAGATTCAGCTCGCGGACGGGCATCACATATTCAATTTTCATACACAGAACACCCTGTCTTCACTGCTTCCCCCGTCCTTTAATTTCGGATTCTCGAAATATCCTGCAATTCTTCCGGCCCACACTGTATCACGGTGGAGGCCAACACATACCGAGCACGCCATCAAGTACCAATAAAACAAAAGATAACTCCCACACGGCGCCCTCTAGCGCGGTCGGGAGAAACAGCAAACCAAACCAACAACAGCTAGCATAACAAGCCGGCAACACACACCTAGTTCAGTAATACCAAACCAACAACAGCTAGCGCGGATACACCATCAAACTAACATCATCGGCAATCGGTTGCCATCCTGTTTCGAACTAGCCACCCTACATACCAACTGATTGCAGCTAGCGCAACATCACTCCTTCCTGATATGGGGGGGAAAAAGAACCTCTTCTACCCGATATGGCAGGGGTGGGATAGCAACAAAGTAGCGGCCATTATTGATGGAGAGGCTTACAGGACCTTGGGGAGTTATTCATTGTGGGGAAAAGAAAAGGAGGATAGCGAACAGCTTGTGGACGTGATCGCAAAGGGCCACCGCCTCCTCGAGAAACAAGACGAGAACCTCCCGGCGGCAATTGTCCAAGTCGACCCAGCGCGCCTTGACACGATCATCCGATCAGGGAAAGCAGCATTAGTCGCGATGGTTACAGAGGACCAACAAATCAACGACACCATCACCGTCCTCCCCCACACGGCATGCAGTGTCCCTGGCTGCAACAAACCTATGCAACCAACGACCCCTGAGGAGGACATAGACATGCTGTTTAGAGGGGAAAGGGAGTCAGCACCATCACCCGAACTAGACGCCGGCAATTTGCAAGTTCTAGGGACACGACATACGGAACACGGAGACACAGACAAGCCCGACCCTAACCCATATACCCCCAAGCTCTTAGACCTCAAACGAGAGCCATAAGACCCAGACCTGGAGGAAGTATGTAACCAAGAGATCAGGCAGCCAACTATTGAGGACCGGATCTGGGAAGTCAGACACATCATGGAGGAGGACCGTGAACTAAGGGAGCGGGAAATATCTGGAGTTCTCCAGATCATTGAGCAGGGCCAAGACGAAACGAGGGGGGACATCAAGATCGTACTGGGAGCACTCAATGAGAACAAGGAGAGCTTCCAGGCACAAACCAACGTCATGAAGGAGGCTTTTACCCGCCTCAACTGACAAATGACGAATCAGCTAAGATTGCTTAGTAAGTGCATCAGCGAGCAGATGGCTGAACTGGCTCAGGAGATAAGAGCGGCCATCACACCACCACCCCCGCCACCCCAAACGTTGGTTCAACCGATGTCGGAATCGTTCTACACCTCACTGGTGGGGGAAATACGGTACATGACACCTGGCACGGCGGAGGAGGCAGCGGAGACTCTAGCAAGATTTGAGAGGGCAGTAGGAGCGGAAGAGGCGGTGGTCCACAACATAACGGTCATTCCGGACAGCACATTGCCAACCCCATCCGCGTCCCCATCCCCACAGCAGCAATCGGTCACAACCACAACACCCTTGGGGCCAGACAGCATTTCGCCGACCCAATGCACATTCTCATCTCAACACCAGCAAGCGGCCGCAATCACAACAACCGTGGGGGGAGCCACCCCAGTCAAGGTCGAACCGGAGATCGGAATCTCAGAGAAACCCAGCAGGGACTCATACATAGAGGGCAATTCACCCATTTGCAATCTAGGAGCCTCGGGGGGCCCGTTAGAGTGCTCACGGGATGGCGAGTCCAGCACCCATGCGACGGAAGCCACCAGGTCAGAGCACATCAGAGACGTGGACTCCCACATGTCAAACAGTGTGGCTGCCTGCTACCAGGGTCTGTCGGCATCTCAACACGTTACGGAGAGCACCCCAAGGAAGCCCCTGACGCAGGAAGAGACTAAGGCGGAAATACGACGCTACGAGGCAGAAATGGAGGCGATGATCCAGAAGGCGGACGCCAATTCTCTCGGGAAAACGACTGAGTTGAGTGTCGTCACCAGGTTGGTGGAGGAAGCGAAAAAGAGGCCGAGCGCAGTGAACCGAAAGATACAACGGAACGTCCAAAGGGCCCTGGCAGACGTAGGGGGTTTCGACAGAAGGTGTCGGGAGTCGAGCAGGTATAAGACCCCGGAGGAGGAGGGCACCCGCAGCGCCTTCCTGGAATAAGATATCGTGGAGGCTGAGGTCACTGCCGCCATGGAGAGGAAAGAGAGGGGGGTCAACGGGACACCGAAACAAATAACACGAGCACCAACACCACCCAGGCAACCCAGACGGAGACAGGCGACACCCAAGCAGGAGACGAGGAAGAAAGATAAAGGCATAGAACGCGTGGCCACAGGCTCGAAACATTCCAGGACCCCAGGCACAGGCGCTAACGCCACACCCATAGGGGGGGCACCTGGACAGCACACAGGGGGCAAATCCGTAACTCGACAGGGGGAGGTGGCAGATTTAGCCGGCGGCAAACTCGGAGAGAAAACTGAACTATCCCAGGATATATTCACTCTGGCCCATGGCAAACCTGGGAGGACACAGCGCACACGTCTGGGGGGGAAAGGGTATTGGGAGCAGGGTCCGGAAAATACTGCAGATATTGAGAATACCTCCAGATCCACGTCCGTCCAGGTACTCTTGACCGGGTGCCCTACCATCCCTGCCAGAGGAGATGGTTGGAAGAGGTCCTTTCTAGCCGGATTTAACGCAAAAAGGGAGCGCCTGGCCCCAGAAACGCCAATCTGTGCCACTCATGTCTCTTTTGCCTTCTCATACCCCTCCGAACGAGTGGTCACGATCCACCACCCCGCCGGCATAAAGTACGAGGAGATTATAAAAGCGGTGGCCAGAGTGCGAAGGGAGATGTACAATAATTACATCCAGCATCCAAACGAATCCCTAGTCTCCATCCTCCAGGAAACAATAGAGCTCGTCGCTCCGGGGCTATAAGGCACCAGGGGGGAAAAGGCATGGGACAGGGCAGAATCCATCTGTAGAAACCTCAAATTGACAAGGGCCGCCCGACCGCCCAAATGGCTGGTTAAAGGCAAGGGAGACGGATACGAGGGGAAAAAGTGCTCGCTAAGGTTTTCGGTTACAACGGTTTCCCTCAGAGCCATCAAAGCACCCCTCCCTATCCCATACAACAAGGGCAAGATATACCTCTACCAGCGAGTGGACGACAAGGCCTTCTATGTCGATGAGCTCAAGTACATGGTCGTGGAGCCCCGTCCTTCACACTCCCCCGAGCCGGTTCAGACTTGGGGCGCCTGCACATACTGTCACAAGCTCAACCACACAGAGGACACTTGCTGGAGCAAGAAGAACGCCCAATTGTGGAAAGAGCAGAACGAGGCACGCAACAAGCCAGGCAAGGCTATACGAGACAAGCCTTCCCGCTCTAATGCATAATACGGCCACTAGAGCAGCAGGGGAGGTAGGCGGCAGACGGTACGGAAGCAAGAGGGGAATAGGTGATAGGGGGGGAGGAATCGGACGCGAGGGGGGAGTAGGTGATAGAGGAGGAAGAGGAGGAGGTATCGGACGCTTGAGTGAGATCAGAGTCGCGTACTGCAACGTCAATCGGTCCGATATATACACACACACAACCTTGGAGGCTACAAAGGACTTCGACGTGGTTTTTATTAGTGAACCAAGGATATACGACTTCAACGGAGCCCTCGGCACCACCAACCACCCGGCCTTCCTTCGCGTCACCCCCATCCACCAGCGGAGCAAGATCATAGCATACATCAACCACAGACACCCCAAGTTCAGACACAACGTGAACCAGAGCAGAAATATAGCCAGGGTTACTCTAGGCATCATGAGCATCACAGGAGTATATCTGGATGGGAAAAGCCCTTCCAACTACCTCACAGATGACCTGGGGTTGATATGCACACTCAACAGAGCCTGCATCCTGAGCGACTTCAACAGCCACTATCCAGCGTGGGGGGGCAGAATGACAGAAAGAGGCAAGATAGTCCAGGAGTGGGCGGAGGCTAACGCCCTAAGCCAACACATTCCGTACAATGCCAGCACATTCCGGCGCACTCGTTCCGAGGACGGCGCTATTACCTCGTCCCTTCTGGATCTCGTTTTTACTAACCCTAACACACGCTGGGATGCCCACCCTTCCCTCAACCTAAGCTGGCTAGGATCGGATCACTGCTTGCTGGCGAGTTCAGTTTACGGCCAGATTCCGGACACTCGCACCTATCGTACACTGGACTGGTCAAGATGGGAGGAGTATGTAGAAAACAACCCGGTTGTCGAGACAAAGTACCATGACGAGGCCTACAACCTGCTTGTCAAACTGTCGCAGGAATACAGCATCTCCAAGCGCAGCTCCATACACAGCAAAAAATGGTGGGACGCTGAAGTCGGATCCCAGCTCCAGGTAACGAGACAGGCTAGCATGGAAGACTATAAAAGAGAGAGACAGAAGCTCCACAAGCTCATTGGGAAAAAGAAGAGAATGTGTTGGGACAAATTCCTAAAGGAACAAGGAGACAGACACCCCTGGGATATCGTCAGGATCGCCAAGGACCCTTTCAAAGTCAGGACTACTTGCGGAGACCTCAAGGACCAGGAGGGCAATCTTTTCCAGTCTGACCAAGAAAAGTGTATGGCCTTTCAACGACACAACTTCATTACCGGCACAAGGTCAGACAGCCTTCCCCAAGTGGCTCACTCACCTACACCCTACAGAACAGCATCGCCGGAGAATTTCCGACTCATCACACAAGCTCTTCAAAAGACATGCAATAACTCAGCACCAGGTCCCGATGGCATCTCATATCGCCTCCTCAAGCTCATCAAGGATATACACCTAGGCCAACGCATTCTGAACGACATCGCTAGAGTGATAGAGGGAGTCCCAGTACCCCCGGCGTGGAGAGACATGTCCTGTGTCATGATACCTAAACCCAACAAAGACTACAACCTCGTGAAGGGCTGGAGGCCAATCGTCCTTTCCAACTGTATAGGGAAATTAGCAGAGAAAGTAGTGGCAGACCGGCTCCAGAGATACACGCCCCTCTTCCACCCCCTCCAATATGGTTCCCGCAAACACAGGTCAGCTATAGATAGCATGATGCTTACTGTAGCTAAGGCAGAGGAGGCACTCTCTACTGGAAGTCATGTCACACTTCTGGGAAAGGACATCGTGTCGGCTTTTAACAATGTTAGGAGGAAAGGAGTGATAGAAGCCCTGAAGTCATGTCCAACAGTTCCAAGGGACATTACAAACTTCGTATACTCCTTTCTGTCACCGAGATCCTTCGACATCATCTGGGACAACTCCGTCAGGGGGAGAGGTGCTTTAGATGAGGGCACTCCACAGGGCAGCCCATTGAGCCCAGTGGTATTTCTGATCTTCATCTCTAGGACGTTGATACAAGCCACGGCACTATGCAACGAAATACGGATTCCAAGGCCCTATGCACTTCGAGTCAACAGGGTCCTCCCCCCTCCTCAAATACTCCTCTTCAGTTACGCCGATGATGTCAACCCTCTGGTCATCACTTCGTCCACCTACACAACGTCAGAATACAATACAGTCGTCAATAAAGTTGACGAGTGCCTCGTCAAAACCGCGGAGAAGGACCGCCTGAAATGGGATGACTCCAAAAACGCCAGGCTGGATTTTGGAGGCCGCCACAACACACACATCAAAACCCTCGGTATTGTCGTCGACAGCAGGCTTGATTTTAAAAGACACATCAAAGCCAGGACGGAAAAGGCAAAAGCAGCGATGGACGTCCTCCTACGCCTGGGCAACAGCAACAAGGGCATGTCCCCTCGGGCACTTAGGAGCATGTACACAGGTCTCGTTCGCCCCATCTTCCTATGGGGGGCAGAGCTATGGGGAAACAGCAATACTTCCGACATGGAGCACCTGGAGTATCAGGCGCTATGTAAAATATGCGGGGCCTATCACGGAAGCTCGAAGGACAAGCTCCATCTTATCGCCAATGTCGAACCGTTGGAAAGCAAGCTGGTGGACCTTCGCACCTGCTGGGTAGCACGAGCGGTTCGGACCAGAAATCCACAGATTAGGGAGCTAATCTCGTCCAAGGCACGAGCGGTTCAGACCGGAAACTCACAGATCAGGGAAATGATCTCCCCCCATGGGCCTAACGTCATCAGCAGGACCTTTCGATCAGCCAGCGTCTTCGAATTCGACAACCTTAGCTTCGGGGACTGCGACTATTCAAACCCCAGCAGCCTCACGCTCAACGTTCTATACGAACCATCTGACCCTTACTCAAATGTCAAGGGCGGCTGGGCGGCCAAAATAGGGAGCTTACTAGACGAGGGCTGGCGGGTATGTTACACAGACGGCACGGGTAGACAAGGCCACTGCGCAGCAGCAACGGTATCGGAAGACAGGAGAGGGAACCTGATCGGAAGGGCAAGCTCCTATCTTGGAGAGGAGGCCACGGTCGCGGACGGGGAGAGAGAGGCCGTCGCCCTCGCGTTAAGGACACACAGAGACTCACCTATGGTTGCCCTCCTCTCTGATTCAACGGCGGCCATCTCATCCGCTATGGAGATGTCACAAGGGAATCCACCCAGGAGCGGAATCGAGATAGAGATAGGGGAGCTTTTAGCAGAGCGCCATGCCAACCACTACGACACCTTAATCTCTTGGGTCCGCTCCCACATCGGCATTAAAGGCAATGAGGAGGCGGACGAGTTGGCTGCCTTCGCATCCGCGCGAGGGCAGTTCACTGTCCAGGAACCTACAGTAACAGAGGGAGGTATTAGACAGGCATCAAAGGCCGCTCGCACCAAAACCAGGACGGCCCCAGGATTTGGCATAAGGAGAGGGGACTGGAATCGCCACGCCCTGTCAGCCTACACCTGGCTCCGGACTGACCGAGGGCCCCAGAAAAGTTGGCTATACAAGATAGGAAAGGCGGACTCGTGCAGGTGCGAGTGCGGACACCACTCGGAGGACGGGCACCATATCACATTCGAGTGCCCCATTTACCGCGAACAGAGACGGGGTCTAGGCAGCATAAGAGAATGGGAGGACCTAGATCGTCCAATATGGATAAAAGAAGAGGGGGAGGAGGACTGGGACGCGGTGGAGGCCTTTTTTGGTTTTCTGTATAGGAAGCTCTTCGGACGCCACGTCCAAGACTAACTCATAAGTCTATACACAAGGCTCCACGGAAGGGGCGCGGAAGGGGATGTAGGAGATGTCGTTGCTGTCGGGAGCTGGTCAGGGGACGTGGGGGAGGAGATGTCGTTGCCGTCGGGAGCTGGAAGGAGCAGGAAGAGTTTTTAAGGGGAAGTTAAGATAGCGATCGCAGGCCTCAGTCAGGCCTCTCGGGGTCATCTGGCACGCAGCCGGTTAGTGACAGCATGGGGGCCTGCGCATTACGATTTTCCTTACACAGTTGCTATCACATGTTTGTATTCACGCATATCGGATTTACACAGTTTTGATTGTTTTACACAATGATTGTATTTAGTCTTCTGCTTTCTGCGCGCGGTGGACTTGGCAGATTAACTTGCCTTGGCCTGAATCCATCCGGGTTTCCGGGTGGCTCCTCATAGTCCCCTCATTGGGATTGAATAGGAGTACTGAGTATATAAAAAAAAAAAAAAAAAAATGGTCTCATTACTGGACCGAATAGGAGTAATGAGAATAGGAGTAATGAGCATTAAAAATATAAAAAAAAGGCGGACGTCCTGTCCGAACCCGCAATCAACCAGAATGACACCATCAACTCTTGGGTACCCTCCCACCTCGGCATCCCAAGAAATTAGAAAGCAAACCGACTAGCAGCCGTCGCCTCAGCCCTCACCCAAGTCTCTCTCGCACCCACCTCCATAGTCACAGAAGGTGGCATCAGACAGGCTCCAAAGCTCGAGGAAGCGAGGCAAGGACATCACCAGGCTTTGGAGTATGTACGGAGATTAGGATGGAACCGCCATGCTCCCTCCGCCTCCTACACCTGGCTTCGCACAAACCGAGGTCCTCAGAAATACTGGTTTCCAGCTTTCAACAAATCCGTTAGCAGCGCTTGCCAGTGCAGATATCACGCACAAGACAGGCAACATATCGTCTTCTCCTGCCGAGACTACAACAGACAAAGGGCGGCCCTAGGCAGCATCAAGAAGAAAAGCTACTCTTGTAGTATAGAAAGGACATCTCCCAATTACAATAAGGTACAGTAGAACCTCGATATAAGCATATAATTGGGTGGTCTACTCATTCGTTTCGCCATAACCTTCGCCATCCCTTTTATGAATCCATAGCAAGCTTCATGCAATTCAAACCCCACCACTTCACGACGATATTACTGATTGTACGTACAATGCGGGGAGGGGGGGGATACCCCTTTTTTACATGCATTTACATGTAAAAAGAAGTGTAGGGGGATGCAGAAAAGGGGGAGGGCGAAAAATACATAAAAGGGCAGGCCAGCTTCGCGGAAGGTAGAAGGAAAGAGGACGTGGGGTGGGAGAGGCCTGAAAAGTAGAGGGTCCCCAAGCTAAGCTGGGCCGAGGGGAACGGGTCTTAATATAATTCGAAATATAAAATGCCCCTTTATTTAACTTCTCCCTGGGGGCAGAAGAAAACTATAGCAGCCCCCAATCTCCGTTTTCCCTTTCTTCTCTCGCATATTAGATATGGAGATTGGGGAAGGAGGAGGTAACTGTGCCCTGTCCCCCCAAGATTATGTAGAGTTTGCTGATAATCTCAGCGGGGCGGCCAGGGGACCAGTGGCCAGAAGTTGATTTCAAACTCAGGCAGGGCATGCTTTCCGTCCACAGTATTGAAGTTGAATTAACCTATGACAGAGACTTTGCCGATGCCTTTTTCACTGGGGCCAATTTTGTCGAATTTCTTCTTCTGTAAATCTTTGTTAGCTTTTACGCCGTTAGTTAGATGAGTTTATGGTTCCAGGCATACCTTGTACGTAAAACATATGTGTAGCTCGTTTAGTTGGGATCTATGTTAATGGCAAATGAGGTTCACCCCCCGCGGGATGTCATTTGACCACAGTGCACCCAGTAGTAGTAGCAAACGCACTAGCCCTTTCCACATGTATATTGCAATACAGATAGCTGATAAATTACAGAGCCTGGAAATTGGTGTCAACCAGATTCTCGTTCTTGGCGGCCATGATGCGATATTTCTCCCGGTCCGACGGGAATAGTTCACTGTTCACTGAACGCAATAATAAGAGTGATATAGTCTCGTGCCCGCTGATAATTATGTGTTTGCTGCACCCCCAGAAGCTAGGTTGACCCCTGTGGGCGTTACAGGAAGTACATTGAATCTTGCCCCCTTGTGAGTATGTCCAAATCGCATAGTGACCTCCGGCAAGGCAACCAACACAGAACATAGAACTTCCAAACTCACAAATCGTGCCGAGCATGTACAGTAAAACTGAGACCATGAACATATGAAATCCAACAAGTAGTAGGAATACAAGGCAACTAGTCAAAGAAACAACCCATCCCCCAACATTCTGATATCTGCCGAAGATCAACCAGTCTCTATGCCACTGGAACAATTGCATGGGAGTTCTCATTCCGGAGCTGCTGAGTTGTCTCAAGGAATACCCTCTCAGTTGCCAGATGCGACTCATTAAGATCTTCCAGCCATTTGATCAATTTCACACACAGGCCCACCAAGTAGTTCCTCTTCAACTTCGGCTCAAGGAACGCCTGTGCAAGTTGGCAACTCGGAAGAGCCATGACGTCAAACAGCAAGTCTTGGGCTCTCGCCGCCAGGGCCGAGTGAAGCTTTGTGACGTGTTGCAGCTCAACGACGAGTTGTTCTAATACTGACAGTAGAGCACCCATGGAAATCGCCTCGTTGACATCAATGATACCTCTGAGCGTAGGTCGGTTGCTGTCTAGGCTCCTGGCCTGGTCTGTAATGTCCAGGAGTTCTTGCAAAAGTTGAGAGCGCTTAAATCGCTCGTTGCCCTTGATAATCATATTTGACAATATGTCTCGTGAAAAGAGTAGCCCGTAGGAGATCTGAATCGAGAGTTATCACCTCTCAGCGTGTATGAATATTTCGTGCGTAACTAGGCTACAAGAGGTGTAGGTAGGTCTTGAAGCTCTCGAGAGTGTGTGGTGACTATATTACGCGTCAGTGACGATATCCAAGTGCCAGGAGGCCAGACGGGTTTACTCGCCTCCCTTGCTTCAGAACGAGAGATAAATATATAGAGATGTGTTTTTCGTTGTTTGTTGGGAAGATTACTCACACTTGTGCTACGATGGAAATACAGTCTTCAAGATTGTTGACGTGTACTTCGAGCCTCATAGAATCATAGAATGGTAAGTTGGGGTAATGTGTACTACAAGACTAGGTAATGTGTACACCTATCTTTGCAGGTCTAGGTGCATCCAGACTTGCAGCTCAGCAATCTTGGCTGTTGCAGGCAGTGTCTTGGCGTCCTTCTTATTGGCGGCCCGGCAACCGCAGGAAGGAGCCGATTTTTTTTTTTTTTTTAACACTCATTACTCCCAGGAGCCGAACATACTCACCAACTCGAACAGCTTAACCACCCATGGTAATGGATTTCCACGCCTTCGGGCTATCCTCGGGCCCTGTGGCGGACTGCCCTAGTGAAAGGGTGAGCTTCTATCTATTTGTCTTCCGTGCTTGTATAGACAAATGGGGTACTGACTGGAGAGGCTTTTGAGGACAATAGACATCAGAACATACCGGAACTAGACCTATGTGTTGTGATAATGGCAATGACATATTTGTGAGTGCCATAACTTGTTCCCTTTCCCCCCTCTCGTTTTGCTTGACCTCCACTATGGTAACATAATAAGACAACAGGGTTACGCCGGCGGTAGAAGTGAGTACCTTGCTCCGACTGAGGCCCCCCAATCCCCGGGCTGTACTGAATTAGCCGAGCGTGCTATGAAGCGCTTCAAAGAGGTCCGGCCGGGGTTTGGGATAATGGAGAATTGGGTTAGAGCTCCGCCTCACTTCAGTTCTTCCAAAGGGGGTCTTACCCTGTATTCCAGACTTTCCAGCTGAATCCAGGGATGATGACTGTATTGTGGAATCGTGGAAGAGAAAGTCCCGCGCCGTGGACCGGAGGGGGGATTCGCCGTTCCCATTACTCTCGAGGACTCTGAGTCCATCTACCACCTCCACAGGCGCAGTAAGGGTATAACCAGATCCATCTCCCCGCATACATGCGGCAAGGCCTAATTATGCCACGGGGGAGCACGATGTTCCCATGTCTCTGTAATAATCAGAACACAACGTCCAGCGATACGAGTGAGGAAATCACTCCCGAAACCCTCGTTCGCATGTTAATTTCAACTCCTGGACGCCATACAGGTGACAACCATACGAACCACAAGTTACCTTCCCAAAAGGAGGCTACATCAGTGGCCACATCCCCGGTACCAAGCTTGGTTGCTCCTACTGTTGACGGAGTAAGAATGGTTTCTGAACTATTCGAGCCTGAGTTGTCGACTAGCACAGGGACCCTCTCCAAAACTTCAACTGCTCACCGTTCACTGGGGCTGAGGGATGCCTATGGACGTCAGATAGTCGGCGAGGGTAATGTACAGGTAAACCACCAGAAGCAGATATCATTCCCCGCTTCAAGCAATCCGTCCAGTGGGCCAACTGTTTGTTCTCCCGTGCTTGCCAATGACTCCTCTGGCTCAATTGTACACGAAGCTTGAAGACTGTGCGCTGAAGGCGGAAGAGGGCCTTTGATGAGACCCAGAATAAGGAGTACCGGTATGTTCAACATAAGTGGGAGGAAACATGGTTATATGCGGGAGAGGAATTGTCGGAGGGGTTGTAGGAGGAGCTTCAGAAGGAATTGTAGGAGGAGTTGCAGGAGAATTACTGAAAGTTACATGAGCAGAAACTACGGAATGCAGAGCTGGTACAGAATTTTGAGGGCATTATACGAGAAGGGCAAATGTAGCACAGGAATCCGAGGGAAATGACACTGTGCGGGATACGGAGGAGATCAACTTGCGAATGTTCTCAATGTGAGAGTCGACTACATAACGATCTACCCTGAAGCTCCTTAGTCTTTGTACAGCAGGCTGTTAGTTTGAACATTGTCAAGGTTTCATCAAATCGAACCATGGATATCATCAATACACAAGAGAATCTTTCGTGCATTGACCTCAAGGGATAATAAAGTGGACTTCCAGCTTTTTTGGCAACTCGGTCCCCGTATGCAAACAATCTAGTTTATTACTAGGAAGCGCATCCCCGAGTAGGCACTCGGCTGGATTATCCAACTCCTGGGCCATTCCCTGCTCCGGATCTACATTCCCCACCAGAAGGATTATAACTCGATCACAAATACATAACTGACACCAACAAAAGAAACAAAGGAGATAACATGCTCTCTCAGCCCCGAGGGCTCCTTCAAAACTTGCCACACCCTTCCGCGCTACTCTTCTTCCTCTTCCTCCTCCTCTAGTATTTTCCCTTTCCTGTTCCCACCCGACCCACGAGCACTCCAACAAATGTGCCGCGTTTTGGGCCTTGCCGCACACGCAGATTGGCCTTCTGCTCTCCCTTTCTGCTGCAGCCATGCCCTCCTCGGGCCTCTATAGTCCTCAGGTACACCAGTTCCCGATCGCCCGTTGTTCCAGCCGAGGTGTTTCTGTTCGAATTTTTTTTTTTTTTTTTTTTTTTTTTTTTAAACTCACAACAATTTCGGGTCGAATTGATTTTGTACATTTAGCAGAGACCAGCCCGTGTAGCGGTGTCAGGCTTCGGTATCCGCTGTCCGATCCACGTCTCTCCTCTCGTTTTCATGTCTGCCTCTTCATTGCCCTTCCCCGAGTTATATTTCACCATTTCGTGTTTATTCCTGCAGTAAGGCTTCGATCAAGCCTCCTACTTAGGCATCTGGGGCTTCAGCCGCTCTCAGCATAGCCACCTGGCTGTCCAGGGCCATACCTAGCGTTCGATCCACCCCAAGTCAAGGCTATCCCCGCATCCATGACCGTTCGGTATAACGCCTCCTGAAGCGTTGTTGCCGCCGCTGCCCTTTCCACCCTGCTCCCATCCGAGTGCTCTTCCACTTCTCCGAGACTCAGCTCCTTAATGCGTACCAAACCCCCCGGCACTGCGGCCTTCCCTCCATGTGCAGCGAAGTTCCGATTCCGGGCCCACCGCATCCCGAATAATCCTCTCCGCTACTGGCTTAAGCTCTGATTGCTGCCTCGCATACACTGATGCAGCCCACCTTATCCTTTTCCGTGCTACAGCATCCTCGAGTTGCTTGATTCCCGCGAGTTCGCACATGTTGCCCCTGCTGCTCCCGTGTCAGGAACAGCGACCATCTTATGCGTCCGACGTCTGTTCTTCGCTTGGTGATGAGTACAGCTCAGCTCCGCAGGTCGGAGATACTAGGATCTGGCCTTACACTACCGGGCATTTCAGTCAGTGCCTGAAGTATGCTGGGTCGCCTTCTCTGTTCCCATGCTGCTCTCGCTTTGGGGGCCTCTTGTTGGTAATGTTCAACCCCAAGTGTGTCCCTCCTTTGGAGCTTTGCCAATCCTTGCTCCCATCCCAGGTTAACCCTACCTCCTCTGCTTCCAGGGGAGCAGACACTAGCGCGCTATCCGCAATATGAGCAGAGGCGCACCCCCAAGGTCCAATGTCAAACTGGAAATCAAAGTAGCCCTCATTCGGTCCGCGGATAGCAAGGACGTTATGTTCACCTGGGCAAGAGGCCATATAGGAATCGAAAGTAACGAGAAGGCGGACCACAGGACCTCGTTCGAATCATACCTAGGCGAGGTAAGAGGTTCCAGGGAGCTACGCGCAGCTTCCAAAGCCATCCGAAAGAAGGCCAGGACCGAGGCGGAGTTCGGGGCATGAAGGACATTGAAGGTGCGAACGGGAACGACAGGTAATCTCAGCGTACACCTGGATGCGTACAGTTCGAGGTCCTCAGAAAAGCTGGCTGTGCCACATCCGCAAAGTAGATGCATTGGCTTGCGAATGTGGACACCGGGTGGGGAACGAATTCACATTCGATTGTCCACGGTTTAGACGCACGAGAGCCAGCCTCCTGGTAAGCAAGCTCAGCTGCGAGGAGCTGGACAAAGCGAAGTGGAGGAAGGAGCAGGATGAATCTTTTGAGGCCACGGAGGCCTTCTTTAAGCACATCCATCATGAGCTCACCCAATCGATCGACCTATCTAGCTTTGCTTGATTCACGAGTTTCCCTTTTAATAAGTCCTCTATTCCACCCCCTATTTACGGGTTTCCAGGGGCGAGGCTCAGTAGTCCGCTAATGTCAGTATGGGACCTCGATCCTAGCCCAGTTCACGTATTAACGAGTCCTCGGCTTTTCGTCTTTTGAGTGCTTTATGAGTCTTTATTCTTCAGGCTGTTCTTCGGGTTACTATTTTTCAAGAGTCCCTTCATAATTCGTCCCCGAGTCCCTTTATTAAGGGTTCTCCCTCTTCTTTCATAGTTCTTGCGTTCCGGAGTCAAGGCTCAGTCATTCCCTCTAATGTGGGTCGTCGGACACAGTCTTTTTGAGACAGAATGGGGCCTCGACCCCACTTTATGTACTTAGCGTCGGACCTGGCAAATTAACTTGCCTTGACCCTGAATCCACCCAGGTTTCTGAGTGGCTCCTCTATTTAAAAAAAAAAAATCGATCATTTCAGGGAAGATTATGACTTTTGCCAACCAGACTAGAATTTTGCTACATAATTTCTAGCGAATTGCTGTTTCTGCCCCATGGTCCCCTTACTGGGATCGAATAGGAGTAATGAGAATTTTTTTTAAAAAAAAAAAAAAAAATCCTAGTTGCACTTCGACCCCGAGGTGCCCCCAACAGGACTCGAATATAAGCGGAACAGATATAACTATCAGAATATTGTAACTCCACCAGATGAAGTAGACTCGTGATATGCAGAGTAAGTAATTGATCGGCCTATTCACCAACCTGACCAATAGAATAGTAATATACTATGAAAATCAGAATATATTTCGCACCAAAATATAGCCAGGCATCGTGTATCGGGCAGGCTAAATAAACGAAGAATATGGGAGAGGCAATATGTAAGAATAGTAGGAAATTTTATTATACAAACGGATTATCTGATAGCTGACACCATGTTGGCATGCTGATTTCATATGAGTAGAGGTGTATATGGAGCATGAAGTGAGGAACATTAGCTGAAGGAGAAGCATGCGCAGGTATATTACTGTTTTATTGGTCAGATAGGCGGGGGGCTGTTCAATGTGCGTCTATAGTAGTCTGGTTGGCCGTCTATAAGCCATTGGCCAATTGATCAGATTGCTGAACGACCGTGCCAACCAGACTATGAACGACCATTGAATTTTTACTGGTAGCCGCGGTGCCAACCAGACCAGGTAGCCGCGTAAAACAATTAACATTGTCAGCACCACGTGACGTCTTCCGCGAGGTGCACCTCTAAAACAGCAAATTCTCCATTCCACACTCAATCCTTTTCCAGACACACACTCTAACCACTACAAACATATTCCAACCATCCAACTTCTACAAACATATCCTTCCCCCTCTTTGAAATTTTCATTCTCACTTGATCATCACTTGATCATCAACTGAACCTCCTCTACTACCCATACCTCTACCTACAAGTCCGAAGCTAGCCAGTATGGTACTCTTGAGTCTTTGGCATGCTGCATTAATGGCCGATGATAACACCCAGGTACGTATGACTGAATTCAGATGTGGAGTTCATTGCAATATCCATCGGAGTCGTTTTAACCCATTGGCATATATAATAGGAATTACCAGCTGCACGGGGCCGAAAGCGTCAATACCCCCTAGAGTCTGACACGGAGCCTGAAGCATCTGGACAAAATTCTACCCAACCACACCATAAAATCACGTTAGGGTCAGTGACGGTTTCACGTGGCGATGGCACCCCACTGGTCATTATCGCTCCCGGTGACCACAAGGAACCCTCATCTAAGTTCGTAGCCAAAAATCCAGAATTATCAGGAGACTTGAGGAGCGTCAAGAAAAGAAAACATTCCCATGTTCAATTGGAATCAGGCTTAGGGGATAGTCCATGTCAGGACTTGACACCCATCGGAACCCATTCACCACCTACTGCTATAACAGGCCCTGTGCAACAGTCTATGTGTGGACCGTTGGTTTCCAGCTCCGGGAATGTTAGCGGCCTCTACCAAGGTACCACACCTGCGTCAGTCAAACAGACACCCTCACAGTCAGCAGCTTCGCCAATTGCATACATGACTAAAGAATGCGGGAATACACCACAAAAGATCACATCTCATGTCACACCCAAAAAGAAACTCGAAGGCGGCCCAGGAATTAAGGGCACCACTAAGTCAGTTGATGTAAACTTTGTAAAGGATCCTTCGCAACTACGAAAAAGAAAGAACCACGATCCTCCCCGACGACGAAGAATCCATAAGATGCCAGCCAAGCCGGAGAAATCAAATGCAGCACTCGAGTCAGCAAGAAGGGCAGCCATAGCCCTGGAGTTAGAGTTGGCACGCGACTCAGAATCTAATTACCATATCAAGATCCCAGTTGCGCCGCCTGTGCAGAGTGGCATCAAGACGGTGGAGCTTCGGAGCTGTTTGTCCAATGAGAAGTCCAAGACGCAACGCGAAACGGGGGAAATCAAACGCCGGGTGGAATGGGACCCGGCTGCGACTTTGCATACATACCCAGTAAATGAGAACGACTAGGGTCACTGTGAGAAGTTGGTTGTGTTGATGAATAGAGGAGCTAATTATCATCACTGGAGACTAGATGGCGTTTACGATATGCGTGGGTAGTCATGGGCTACCCCTTGATGAGTAATTAATGGGATTTGAGGCCCAACCCAATGACACTTACTTGAAGGGCTCATACGTACTTTTCCAATCCATCCCTTCAAATTTCCTGTTCCAATATTCTGATCAATTAGGAAGTTTACTTTGGCTGCTACGCAACACGCACATGCAAAGTTCAAGCGGTCTCACAGATTGCAGCTTAGCCACATTCAATTGGAATTTTTCTCATTGTTTTAACCGTTGTGATAGGATATCTTCTCTAACTAGTATCGGGTCAGGGTTTTGTTTACATTTTTTGTTTCTATTGTAATTTTTGAGAGGTTGTTTGCAGTTGTTTTGATTCTGGCTGCACCAAGACTAATTCTAGATTGTGGATTAACAAATTTGGTAATAAAACAATATAAAAAAAAAAATATCACCTAGTCCGCCAGTAATGTCTCATGAGTCATCGCTTGATGGGTTTTACATCAAAACTAAGGAATTTTTGATAATCTACTACCACCAAAGCCAGCAAGCCAGAAGCTCCAACTTTACAATTCTTCTCAGAATACTTATCCCTCACAGATACTGGGTCATCGAGTAAAGGGATCAAAATATGCATTATATAGTCGGCTGAGTGTAACTGCCTTCACCGGATAGGGAAATCCGACTCAAGTGCTTGCCAGTGTGGTTATCATACAACATATCACCTTCAAATGTCCAGATTCTAGAGATGCCCTTGGCAGTATTAAGGAAGGATTGGGAAGATCTCCACCGTCACATATGGATCCAGGAGGAAAACGGGGATCAATGGGACGCGGTAGAGCCTTAGAGGCTTCCTTCGGTTCCTTTACAGACAGCTAGCAAGAAGAGGGGGCCATAATAGAACGGACACAGCAGAGGTTTCGAGCGGGTTTCAGTCAGGCAGTCCCGCTTCACTTGAGTTTCTTTATTTTTGAGACTTAGGTATTGTCATACTGTAGGACGCTGTCGTATTGGTTGGGGCGGGCTTCAGTCAGGCCTCTCGCGGTCTTCTGGGCTTAACCGGTTAATGATAGCATGGGGATTCCGTTTCAGCTACCGTTTCAGTAGAGTTTATCTACTACACTTCTTTGGCTTCCTAATTTCATCTCCCACGTTGCTTTCGCCAATTGGCTCTCGAGTTTACATTGTTAGAACTTATATTTGCTGTTGCCTTTTGGCTCTTGAGTTTTGCTACTGCGGTATACCTATATGCGCAGGACCTGGAACATAAACTTGCCTTGTCCTGAGGCCACCCGAGCTTCCGGGTGGCTGGCTCCTCATGGTCCCCCTACTGCGACCGAATAGGAGTAATGAGTATTTTTTTACAAAATAACAAAAGTGGCCGAATGTAGGAGAGAAGTTTGTATACCTTACCATACAAATTTGTATAGAATGGAAGAAAGAATATTAACAATGAAAGGTTTGGGTATAATAGTCATTTTTAAGATAATGCAAAGTGATATTCCTTGACCTCTTGTCAGTTTTGTATCGCCTATACACTACACCCGTTACGCAAAGAAACTGCGAAAAAAATTTATTTCGTAGCGGCTAGGGAATTCTGGAATCCGAGCCACACCGGGATGGCCCAGATTCCGAAATGGATATATACGGTATGTAAGTTCGAGTGTGGATGCCATGGCCCTCACGAAAGTAACCTGGCCAGAAATGATTTATAAATCACCTCACCGCTAGCTGCTGACCCTCAATCCATCTCTTCAATTCCCAACAGCTTTACTTCAAACACCGAACTTGACCCAGAAATCCATCTCCCATTCCATCTTACAGCTAGATTCCACATTACGCAATGTTGGCAGAAGAGCTAGCAAGAGGAATACAAGGATTACTACTTGTATATGTCATCGCTTGCACTGCCCTGACAGTATTTTTATATCTAAAGTTATTCTACCCCATCGTCAATCCTTACTTCCACGATATGATGTTTACGATACTATATCTAGACCTGGTTTTTGTTTATATGAATTACATTGGATTTAAAGTCTAGTTATTGAAGGCAGTCTCTTCAACTACAATCCCCAGGGGTGGCAAGCATTTCCCATGTGCAATCTTATACAACAAGAGGTGAAGATCGAAACATTGTAAAGATCCATAAAAAAAGAGAACTTAGAGAAGAAACACTATATCGAGGTTTGGAAACATCAATACACGTTTCTGAAGCTCTCTTATTTCGCTTGGGGCTTTTGAGCGTCATATTGTATGTGTATCACGCAAAATGCTTAGCTCATACTCAAGACTAGGTAGCACATCAATATATATGTTCTTGTCCGTTCCGGGATTCAGTCCATACCGGTATGGAATGGATATCGCAACGGACCAGGCCGTTACTTGTTCAATGCCACGGATGGCAACAGGGATTTACCACAACACCACAGCGGCCACAGCGGCCACAGCGACGTTATAATTACTAAATTGGGACATATCCGATATGAAGGTTATTTTGTAGCAACATTTAGTCAAAGAACATCGGAGATAACATAGGCGACCTATCCAAAAAAATACTCAGTAGAGGTATACACGAAATGAAAGTTATTATGTAGAGAAATGTTCTGGTCCGTTACGGAATTGAAACCTTTAGTTCGTGAGAATTTTCTTCAACGCAACACACTTGTTCAACATAACATATTGTGCACACTGACATTACCAGAGCACACCTCGGAATTACCAACATACCACGACATTCCGGCCCTTACCATAATGTCAGTTGGTCAGAAGATAATGGTGCTATTGATTTGGATCAGTTTCACCCCCTAGGTTTCACTCGATCTCGAAGCGCAATTATTGAAGCAAATCCCAGGTGACCTTTGAGAAGTAATTCCTTAATATCCAATTCAAGTACATGGTAACTAACAAGAACTACCTAGGTATCGCAGAATTAAAGCATACCTGCGAGACCCAAATAACTGCGATGGGAGGAAAAATGATGGGAAACAAGTGGCTTTGGAGCATGATGTAACATGTTCGTGATACTTTGCTGCATGCAGAAAAGAACAAGACCTATAGTACTATGAACGAGAGGTATCATGAAATTACTCGTAGTGAAGTTTGAGCTTTTGTTATGTATAAAATATAATAGACCCGGTTTCCACTCAATTTGCCTTCGTTTATCGCTCAGAGTGTAGATATATGCCATCCCGGAACGGCCCGGCAATCTCGTAACGGCCCAGTCCATACCGGTATGGACTGAATTCCGGAACGGACCAGAACATATATATGTTCAATACTCATTACTCCTATTCGGTTCCAGTAAGGGGTCCATGAGGAGCCACCCGGAAACCCAGGTGGATTCAGGACAAGGCAAGTTAATAAGTAGGGGTGGTCAATTGTTATTTCAATTAAGCTAATCTCAATTATGAAGCGCCTTGGCAAGCGCCTTAGCTGCTTGGCCTCACCGCTCATTGGCCAGAGCCTTAATGGTAATTTAATTGAACTCTTAATTGGTTAAGGGACTCTAGAGTCCCTTAACGAGATAATTGAAATTAAATTAGCTCTGGTCAACAAAGTCAACATCATCGCAACACCCCTCAACGTGACACCACCCACCCTCGACATCACAACACCACCCACCCCTCGATATCTCAATATCACGACACCCTCCTATCTCGACATCACCCAATATTGCGCAATGACCTCTGAAAGGCAGAAAACTACTCGCATTCGAAACTGGGTCAAAGAAGATGTAGAGCGAATGGTAGTCTTCGTATGAACGCCCAACACTTCGACCAACAACTCCAATATCGTGTCATCACTGGGAAGCTCCTTCAGCAGCTGTATAAGACGTTCTATAATCTCCGAAGTGTGGTTTAGCAAAACCCCCCGCTGTGTGGGTCGTGGCATGTTGACTTGACTTGAATGCTAAGAAGTTGATTTCGGGGTTACTTGTAGAGTAAGTGTTACTAAGCAGGCTTAACTGAAGATTTAATTGCAGCTCGGCTTTAGGGGGGTCAATTGAAATATCTAGTTTTACTTTGCCAAGGCGCTTCATAATTAAAATTAGCTTAATTGAAATAACGATTGGCCAACCCTAGTATTCTAGGTGTCCCAAATTAGATGTAACATGTATATAGTACCTATATTGCATTACCCAATGTGTATAATCCAGCAAAGAAATTTAGAACATAAACGAAATGTGTGATTGAAGAACAGCTTAGCATTTTTAAATATGCTGAATACGTACTAGAATTATAGGCGTGGTCACTATCAATGTGCCACTCTTCTCCAACGTGAGGATCTCCCACATGTTAGTCCATATTCACTTGCAGCATGCATCAGTAAACCTCGAACTTTACGTCACTGACAATATAAAAACGTCGGCTTATGATACAATGCACATTTTTTTTTTTGTAAATCTGATTGCAACAGTGCACATTTAGATTGATGTGCACTGGCCATCCAATCGAAATGTGCACTGGCCATCAGCTATAACATGCACTTCGGTCAAGGCCAACTTCCGAAGCCACATTTTGGCCGGGCCGATTGTGTTTGGCCACTACAAGTCCGAGCATAAGCTATACTTACCCCAATAACAAAGACCTCTATAGTTTCACTGGAACGTTTCCGATACACACACAAGATCACTATAGAAACAATGCCTGAAGACCACTCACAAAGTAGCATCCCATCCCCTCCACCACCACACAGTGTCCGTGGTGCATCCCCTCCTCGCCAAGGCCACGCAAATGTACGTCAGTATGTTAGCCATGTCTACGCCGGACGGGATAGGCCACTCATACCTTATAACGTCTCTGGCCCGTTTCAAGGCGTCCGAATCAGAGTTGAAGCCTTGCAATCATTCACAGAATATCATGGACCCCCAAGCCGAAGATCATCGTTCTCTCCAGCTCGCTCCGCAGCCAATCGTAACCCCTTGTGCTCTCCATCAGATTCCTCATGTTCTACACCTTCCCCCCAACTGGAGCCATTCACTTTCTTCTCCCCTTTCTCTGGATCGCTCCCCAACCGACCCCCTTCGCCGTCCTCCAGCTTTTCTGATGGCTCTCGCCATTCAGAAAACCCTTTTGTATCTTCTACTCCTTTAGACCCAGCCTCTTCTTCCTCGGCCTCTCTGCAGGTACATCCATCCAGATCGGAGTCTTCCGAGTCCTCCATGTCAGCGTCTTCTTTTGCGCCCGGTAAAGGTCCATCATATTCCACACTTTCTGCATTCCCTCCCTCTCCACACGCAACGGAGACTTTACTCATTACTCCTTCTCCAACAAACTTAATGTCTTCCTCAGTTGCCTCACCTCCATCCTCCTCACCCTCACCCTCACCCTCACCCTCACCCTCACCCTCACCCTCATCAACACTGTACTCACCCCTAATATCTGCATCCAATCCCTCAGCCCATTTGAATCCCCTCCCTCCAGACATAAACGCCCCACCTCCACCTCCACCTGCAAACCCAGAACCCCATAACAATGTCGGATTCATCCTTCTAGAGGTGGAAACTGCTGACCTACCAGTCTTGAGCTTCTCCCAATTCATGCGTGCGGTGGTGGAGGGAGGAGTATCTGCTCCTGTAAATTGCATACAGGCAAGGTATCAAATTGTGAAGGTGCATGAGGCGATGTGAGCTAACGGGGAGTAGAGATTTGTTGCAGCTTGCTGTAAGAGCTCGCACTATGTTTTCCTTTGTTCATGTTGATCAAGGTTGGGTTGTATGCTGAAATGGTGGTTTGAATTTTTAATCTGTGGGAAAAGAGTACTATTGAACTAAAGAATGGAAGAAAAGTAACCTATAGCAATCAAAGCCCTGATAGAGTATCAGTGATCCATCGCCTAATGCTCAAAGTTAGGCTAGTACTCGTAAACACATAAACTGATACTAGTCTGATAGTACCATATATGGTGGACTAGGATTCTAGCGGGGCCTCGCATCATGTTATATAGACCTTGTCGATGAACCTGGGGCATCATCGAAGGAACATCACGAACATGACCTACGTTCTATTAATAAACAAGACTTTCTATTATAAAAATAGATATATTTAGTCTAGAATTGTTAAGCGTACTTCTAATTGCCTACTTGTGAATACCCGCCGTTAATCCCATCATAACCAAAGACATAAATCCCTTTCATATACTCCCGATTACGGTACAAGTCTGCTACTGCACTTTGTCATTCTAAATAATTGCTCCTTGACCAACAGCCTTGAAAGCTGATGGAGGCCCTGCTAAACGTGTTGAGAGAACGAAATATTGACTACGGTATGATTTTAAACTCAATTGCCGAAATAGGTAGCAAGTATCGTGAGATCCCCTCGCCCAGTCTGGTTTGGCACCCCCTGGCACTACCAAAAAAAGCACGACAGAATGCCTGTCTTCCTCATTAAGAGCAACGGGATTCCTTTCCGAATGTAGTTTGATTACCTTCTCTGAATCTAACCTTCTACTGACTATTGGCCAACAAAGGACTACTTCTGTAGATGCAGGTGGTGATACATTCACGTGGGGTAAGCAACATATAATTAGCGCCCTCAGTTAAAAAAGTAATAACTATTAATTGTATCCTATTTGAGAAACCAATCCTACTTCTCGCCTAGGGAAATGATGGGACACCGTAGAAGCCTCTTTTAGTTTCCTATACCGACGCCTCGCCGGAAGAGCAGGAATTCTGCACGGCGACTCTTTATGTCACCTGCTAATTGGGATTTTCAGCTATTTACCAGCCTCACCACGAGGGACTTGAGTCTATTTCCCTTATCCACTGCTTTGCCGCTGCCGATTGGCCATTAAGTTTATGATAGTTTGGCTTGATTTTGCCCTTTACTGCCTTGCCGATTGGCGCTCGCATTTATGGGGTTCCTTTAAATTTATATCTATTTTGGCACTCGATTTTATGTTCCTTTATATTGCTTGGAAACTTGGGTTTAACAAAGGATACGGTAATATCTGTTAGGGAGCGGAAGTGGTACTAGAGAGGCAGTGCAGGTGCAGAACGGATCTGCGGATGATAACACGCGGGGTGGTGCACTAGGTAGTGAACGATGTGATGCGGTGCAGACTTGCTTACCTCTTGACGCAAAAACAGTGTCTGGAGCGTTGTAAATACATAGAAGTTCAGGGTAAGACATTGTGCAGGGATGTGATAGTCGGCCAATCAGAAGCAGGGGAATACTGGGTAGCAGTCCTGACATTTTTTTTTTTTTTAACGGGGCGCAACCATACGTACGCTACTTGCGTGTGTGCGAGCGGCGGCGATGGCGGCACTAGTGGCAAAGCGAGTGTAGTGGATGTGCGTTTTAACAGAGTATACGTTGCTGTATATATCCCCCGGACCTGGCAGTGTTTTTTATTTTTAAATGTCCATACGTCTGTAGATCCTTTTTTTTTTTTTTTTTTTTTTTTCAGTCTATACGTCTATGGAGCCTTAGGCTATGAGACGGCCCCGTTACCTCCCCTTAGGGACCTCCACGGAACAACAGAGTAGCGCACCCTTACTCCACCACTACCAAAACCATTCGGGACTTAGCCAAGACTTAACTCCGTAGAGTGTCTGACTAAGACAACAGGGGGAAACCTCTTTGACAAACCCCTGCTCCTTGGCTGTTAGAAAATCTTTTTGGGGGTTGCAGGGGACGCATAAGCATGCACCAAGATGGCTTCCAACTGTTGAAACGTGTGCTACCATCTAGTGTTACCACCTAGTGCGCTTCACGTTACTACAGCACAATACCTGCTTTGCGGTATCTCACAATACCTGCTTTGTGGTATCTCACAATACCTGCTTTGCGGTATTGATACTTGCTTTGCAGTATCTCTCAATACCTGCTTTATGGCAATGCCACTCACGTAATTACCATTACTTGCTTTCCTTAGGCGTTATCTCTTTCTCTGCATATTTGTGTATATATAGAGTGTTGGAGAACACCCTTCGATAGGGTAGGAGAATAACTAAGCCATTCACATCGTGTGCTCACATACTCTTTATTCGCACATATACGTGCGCTCGCATATTCTCACGTATATTTGCACACATACGTGCACTCTCACACACACACACACATACCTTTTACAGGTGAAGTGGTTCTTTATTGACCATACTACACTATCTATCCGCTCCGCTAGTGTTGCTACCGTAACCTTGTCCGTTTCAATACCAACTACACCATCACCCCAGGGTCTTGGCATGCGTTAAAAGTGGGTCCTTACCCTGCCCTCAGAGCTGACTCAGCAAGCTCTGCGGAAAATTTGCGGGGCTTACCACGGCAGCTCCAAGGAAAAGCCGGGGCTCATAGCGAACGTTGAGCCTCTCGAATCTAAGCTACATGATTTAGCCGCATGCTGAGCAGGCCGCACAGTACGCACCGGTAACCCAGCCATTCGAGCATACTTCTTGGCCCCTTCTTAAACCCCACGAACCTTCAGGGCCCTATCACCTCCGCCTTCAACATCGCCACCTCCTCCGACCTCTCCCTCAGCTTCGGTAATTGCGACAGTTACCGACACAGCAGCCTAATCCACACTGTTATGTACGAACCGTCCAACCCATACTCAACATCCAAAGGCGGCTGGGCAGCTAAGATAGGAAGCTTTCTTGACGAGGTATAGAGGTAGTCTGGTTGGCACCAGACTAGGATGGAGGTAGTCTCGAACCCGACCGCTCCTAGGGAGGGATGGAGGGTGTGTTTCACGGACGGCACCGGCAGGCCAGGGTGTAAGGAAGTAGCTTAGTCAATATACTGAATAATCCCCTCCCTTACAATTATGTAATTTTATATATCATTTCTTAACAAGCGCCCCAAAACATTGGGCTGTCTGCCTTGTTACTATTATTATCCTGTATAAGTCATGTGGTTGATGCACTGTCTCTGCACTGCCTCAATTTTGATTTCAAAGCATGTTGATTTCTAATCATGTATAAGTCACAAGATGAGCACTGCCCCAAAGCACTGCCTCACTTGAGTCTTGGCATTCCATATATAATAGAATGATCCCCTCTTATTGAGTGATCCCTCCTCATTGAATGATTCCTCCTCATGGAATAGAGGGTAAACAGCAAGAAGCAACTAGAGATAGTACAATCAATAAAAAAGTTCCACTAGTTAATTCTCTGTGCCTTTAGCACTCTTTATTATCTATCTTAATTTATCTAAGTACCTATGTCAATTAGAAGAATACTTCTAGTAGTCAGTTCAGTACTATTAGTAATCCTCTTAGTGCTGTCTTAATTAGAGATTATTTGAATAAGGACCTTATCTTATCATCAGATTGAATCTTATCAGATTATCCTAATCCTCCTACACTACATTACACAGGGCATACGGCGTCCGCCTACACTTCGGAAGATAGGAAGAGCAAACTTAAAGCAACCGGTCATAGCTATCTCGGGGAAGAGGCTACTGTAGCCGACGCCGAATGACAGGCCTTGGTTCTAGCCCTGAAGGCACATAGGGATACCTGGTGTCTCTCCTATCAGATTCCGCATCCGCTATCTCTGCAGCCCAAGGTGGCATAAGGCAGAATTCAAAGGCTACTTATCAGAAGCGAAGCCCGCACCGCGAAAGGTTTCGGCATCCGGAGACCAGAATGGGGGCGTCATGCTCTCTCGGCTGGCTTCACAAGATCGGAAAAGCAGATTCACCGGCTTGCCAATGCGGGCACCACACACAAGACGGTCGCCATATCACCTTCGACTGTCCAGATCTCTCTGAACAACGAGCCGCCCTTGGCAACATAAAGGATTGGGGGGACCTTGATCCACCCATCTGGGTGGAGGAGGAGGATGGGGACGACTGGGACGCGGTGGAAGCCTTCTTCGGCTTCCTCTTTAGATGGCTGGCCGGAAGGAGTGGCCCTTGAGTCAGGGCCTGAGGCTCATCCGACATTGTCGGTTTATGACTGCATGGAAGGCTCCCAGTTACGATTTTCCTTTGTTCACTCTGGCGAGATGTAATAGGATCACGCTCACACGCAAGCACCTTACGTCCGCGCAAACGCAAGCACCTTACTCCACGCACACGCAAGCACCTTATGTTCGCACGTACGCAAGAATTTTTTGCGTATTTCGGGTTGAGTCACTCTGGTTGCCATCGACCGCTATCCGCACCACTACGACACCTCCTTATCGTGGGTACGATCGCATATCGGCATCAAAGGCAACGAGGAGGCCGACAAACTTGCCGCATTCGCCTCAGCACTGGGCCAGTTCTCCTTACAAGAACCGACCGTCACAGAAGGAGGCATAAGACAAGCCTCCAAGGCGTTACGCTCCAAAGCACGTACAGCCCCAGGCTTTGGAGTGAGACGATGCGAATAGAACCGCCATGCCCTCTCAGCATACCTACACTTGGCTCCGGACAAACCGAAGCCCCCAAAAATACTGGCTTTATAAAATCGGCAAAGCAGATTCCAGCGCATGCAACTGCGGACACCACACCCAGGACGGACAACATATAACCTTCTCCTGTCCAGTGTATAATGACCAGCGAGCCGCCCTAGGCAGCATTAGAGACTGGGAGGACCTAGATCGTCAGATATGGATCGAGGGGGAGGAAGGAGATGCTTGGGATGCAGTGGAGGCCTTCTTCGGTTTTTTATACAGACACATGACCGGCAGGTAGTTAGCAGCTATCACCGTCCTTTATTACGATTCTCTTTTGTACAGGTTACTCCTTGCTCACCGGGTTCAGTATTTGGGTGGTTGACATATTTCCTTTCGGATTACAGCATTTGTTCACCGGGTTGTTTTTTGTTCAGTTGACACGATTTTGTACACCGGGTTCACTATTTGTTTGGTTGACACATTTCTTTTCGGATTACAGTATTTTTCAGTTGACATGTTTTGTTTTGATTTACACGATTTTGTTCAACAGCTCTCGTCTTAGTAGGCAGGCCCCAGTCAGGCCTCTCGGGGTCATCTGGCGTTAGTCGGTTAATGACAGCCTGGGGGCTCTGCGCTTTACTGTTTCTTCTCTTTTACTTTTCTGCTTTCTGCGCGCGGTGGACCTGGCAGATTAACTTGCCTTTTCTGAATCCACTCGGATTTCCGGGTGGCTCCTCATAGTCCCCCTACTGGGATTGAACAGGAGTAATGGGCATTTTTAAAAAAAATTAAAAAAAGACCGCTATATATCCGCAAATTCTTGCATACTCTTGCTTCTTATTGGCCAAATATAACATCCCACCTCTTTGTCTTACCCTGAATTTCTCATGTATATAGACAATGTAATGTCCTAGGACTCAAGCAAGTCTTCGCTCGCATAGTCCACTTCTACCTAAGTGTCCTCTGCTTTATTGTCCACTCTGCGTATTACAGTGAAGTCTCGTTATAAGAAACTCCTCAGGACCGGCTTGGAGTTTCTTATAACGAGAGGTTTCTTATAGCGAGATATATACACAAAAATTATGAAAGGTCCGTGCAAGAGTTTTACGTTCTTTTTCAGTCCATATCTGGCGGGTTTGGGTCTGCTTTGATGCCATGACTCTCGTAGCACTCAGACAATAATTGATCTTGTACACCAGTTATAGATGAGTAGCATAAGACTTTGTTTGCCTAATTCTAATATATTAACGTGTTGAGTAACAATTCACAAAATGCGAGGACATATGCGGCTCCAGCAACACCCACCACAACCTCGATATAAGAAACTGTATGTGTTACTAAGCAAAGACTTAAGAAACCTGCTAATAGCGAGAGTTTCTTATTTTCCCATACAAATTCTGGCGGGACCGGGGCACTGTTTCTTATATCGAGAGGTTTCTTATAACGAGTTTTCTTATAACGAGACTTCACTGTACAGCACTTGCATCAGATCCCAAGCATCTTCTTGGGGTCGTTCCCACCCCTTAGGCCTGCTCGTAACCAATTTTGTGTGAGCTAGGAGAACCGCACAGAGTAGGAGGAAGGCACATCAGTGGACCTTTGGATCACAGCCAAGAGGTCCCCAACAGGTTCCAGCACAAAGTGTCCCAACCCGCAATATATGTGGGCATCGGCAGCTAGGCATAACCAGTTCTCGACGCGATTAATTCGATTGCGTAAACCATGACCGTGCAGCAAGTATTGGTCTAAATTGCGCACAACTGTTGGGCCCGCGAAAATCCTTAGGAAGTTGGGCATTGTTTGCTGCAACGGGCCTCCTAACCTTCCAACAGAGAATGGTACAATATGAGCAACTTGGGGAGGTTCTCGGCAGGTAGGGACGCATCATAAGTTGTTATCTCGAGCTAATGCCTATCAGTGCGATGTTTGGGACGCCCAGCCTTTAACCACCAGAACACTTACAAGTTCTGTAGTTGTCGTTGATCGTAATGCAGGGTTGGTCTCTGCCTGTGGTCTCACAGCAGTTCGACCGCCAGCAGCTAGCCCTAGAGATACCCACACAGATATCTGGTCAGCTACCCGTCTCTCATGTAGTAGGTGAGGCCAACAATACATTGCCTCCTAGCGGCTGTGAAAGTGGTATCTGTGTCAGACCCCTCTCTGATTGGTCCCTCAACTAGGCCATAATCTGCTGCTGTTTATCGGTCGGAGCGGCGTAAAGTAGTCTGGTTGGCACAACGACCCTCGTAGCTAAGGCGTAAAGAGGGTTTTGATTTTAAGAGCTGAAAGAAAGCCACAGGTTACCTCACAGGATTGTCGCTGCCAAAATCGCCAAGTGATAGCTACGCTAAGTTCATTAGGTAGAGGGCATAGCGGATGGAGCAAAGCTGATCGTGGAAGGAGTGGTGCATAGGGTGGTCATTTGGCATCGCGGTGTGTGTGTGGTGCAGAAATTCGAGAAGTGTTGGTTGAGCGGTGATACAGTATCTAGCTCAGGGCAGCTTCGAGGTTGGGACCGCATAGGAGTAACGAGTATGAAAAAAAAAAAAAAAAAACAAAGCTACGAGGTGGTTGAAGAGAGAAGAAGAAATGAAGATAATGAGGATTGGGGTATTTTGGGATTGTGCCAAGCATCGGGCAATTTGTGGGGGTGCGGGCTTGGCTCTGCGGGCTTGGCTGTCCCTTTTTTTTTTTTTTTTTTTTAAATACTCATTACTCCTATTCAATCCCAGTAAGGGGACCATGAGGAGCCACCCGGAAACCCGGGTGGATTCAGGACAAGGCAAGTTAATCTGCCAGGTCCGCCGCGCGCAGAAAAGCAAAGACTAGATACAAGCATTGTGTACATTTGGCTGTCCCTTATATCGCACCGCTAGTTGTCACAATCGTCCTCTGGAGAGCGCCCTTAATGGAGATCAGAATACGAGCACAGAGAGCATTTTCCAAGATATTCTACCTACTCTCGATCTATTGTTAGGATTCTTGCATAATGGCTGCCGAGAGCGGTTGAAACCTATTCAACCCATTTTTTTCTTTATTTTTTTAAAAGTACGCATTCGGTTCCAGTTAGGGGACCATGATGAGGTTCCAGTTAGGGGACCATGATGAGCCACCCGGAAGCCCGCCCCAACCGATGCCACAGTGTAGTGCAATAGTGAAAATTAAACCCCCCCTCTCTCTCCCAGCTAACTGTCTGTAAAGGAAACCGAAGAAAGTCTCTACTGCGTCCCATTGATCCCGACTTCCTACTGGATCACATGGTGTGGTCTACCGTAGATCTTCCCAATCCTTAATGCTGCCCAGAGCATTGCTGAAATCTCGACAGTCGAAGGTGATATGTCGACCGTCTTGTGTATGGTGTCCACATTGGCAGGTGCTCGTGTCGAAATTTCAAATTTTATGGAGCCACTGCTTTTTGGGACCTCAGTCCGGCCGTAGCCAGGTATAGGCTGATAAGGCATGTCGATTACCCTCTACTTTTCTGGTGCCAAACCTTTCCCTATGCGTTCTATGCTCCTGAAGGCCTTAGAAGCATTTCTTATTCCCCCTTCCGTTACAATCGAGGGAGCTAGGGAATTTGACCTCGAGCGGAAACGAAGGCTCGGCGATCGGGCGGTGTGGTTGGAAGGGCGATTCTATCTGTCGACCTGTGATGCGAGCCCCTCCGGGGGGGCGCGGGAGGTATGGGAGTTATTTCCGTTTGGATACGCGTGCTCAGTATTGAGCTGGTAAGCCCATGATACAGTGCAGTAGGGATATATCTATTAGAATGTCATACGTCATGTCATATGTCTCATGTCATTCAGCTCATACCTATTAGCTTAACCTTCGCTCTCCATGTGAGCCTACACTCATTCATGTATATATAGCTGTGTATTTCCCTCGTTACTGGGATATCTCTTGGAGGACAAAGCGATCTCACAGCTGCTCAATACGAAGCTATTTGCTCATTCACTGTGCTTCATTCACTGTGCTTCTCGACCGTTCTTCCACATTCGTATTCTCCTTCATTGGACTCACGGCTCTCACCGCTCACCTTTTCTCATAATATCGCGGATATCGTGGGAATCTGGGGCTTCAGGGACGGGGGAAAAGAGTGTAAAGAGGTCCCTAAAACTAAATTTTGGATATGAAATAGAGCTCGATGGGCTCTATGAATGATCTTGAGTTGACGCCCAGGGGCCTTTACGTTTCTCCTTCGGGCGTATCTCCACGAAGGCTTGGGTACTCATATAACCCTAATTCCAGGTCTGGGTTTCCCCTCCTATTATGAGTGTATGCTCCAGCTGCGCAGTATTTATTCTTACCGCTGCTGTCTGCGAAAGCTAGTCTCCAGCCTGCATCATCCAGGCGATTCTCGATTTTTGAAGCCCAGTAGACTCTGTACTACAATTCATAGATCCCTGACCGCAACCCCCCGAAGATGTGACTTTTCGAAACTGCTCCCCCAGTCCGTACTATACCAGGCAGCCAAGCCCGCAGAGCCAAGCCCGCTCAGCCAAGCCCGCTCCCCCAACACTATCCAATCCTTGGCAGAGTCCCAGAAATCTTATAAATACCCCTCTTTCCTCCGTTCTTCTTTTCTCTTACAACCCACAGGAGAGTTGTGACAAGCAGACTATTGAGCCCCATAAATATAAAGTTCCCGCCTCGTTTCCGACTGAAGCCACCCGCTATAGCTTACAATTGGTGTGCTGACAACTCAGTCTGGTTGGCATCCAACGATTCTTATACTCGCATTCAAAACTATCTAAACTCTTTTGTTGTTAATCAACCAACACTTATGTTGAAACTACTTAACTCTTTTTTTTGTCTAAACTGATACTCTACTTGAATTGAAGCTGACGATTAAGTTAGGGCAAAAAAAAGGCCAACAAAAACGCGAAATTGGAGTGCTGGCAACTCAGTCAGGTTGGCGTCTAACAATTCCTTAATCGGATTAAGCCTGACTACTCTCTCGGGTTTTTTCAAACCAACCATCTCTCTCAAAACCGCCAGAACTTCCAGGCCTTTCTAATCGGTAATACTCATTCAAACTATTTTCGCTTGAGGCAGACTGAAGTTGTGCTGGAAGGATACGCGGAAGTGAAGTTTAATGGAAAGGGGTTTCGTATGGGAAAGGAGGAAGAAAGAGAATGGAACCTGCGCTATGAAGTTCATCACCTTGACGTTGGTGCGCAGGCTCCCTACTATATTCATATAACAGGGTCTAAGAAGAACTTCACAATGTATATAGTCATGCGTTTTTGCAGAAAAACAGCCTATTTATCCACCATTATCATGTACACTGTGATATTCTGAAGGCTCTTTGCTCTTTCTCTACCACGGCTCATCTAAACTTCATGACGGTAGCTATCTGGGCCCGCTGGTGGGTCGAGCAGAGGGCTAAAAATCCGGCGGCATCCATCCGGCCGCATCCAAGGCCGTCGAACTTAGCACCAGTGGCAATCTCACGGTAGGAGGAAGCCGCTAACCCTACTTCTTAGATTATGAGGGTTTAGGTCCAACGCAGAGATGCAAGTCACGGAGTTCATTCATAAAATCGGCATTCTTGACAATGTAGCAGTTAGGTTTTCCCCTCCCGGACATAGTTAGCAACTGATTACTAGAGGAGCAAATGTGGCGTCAAGAACGAAGGGAGACTCATTCGGGAGGCTCGGGTTTCTTTTAAAAAATAAAATAAAATAATAATAAAAAAACTTATTACCCTATTCGGTCCCAGTGAGGGGACCATGAGGAGCCACCGGGAAAGCCGGGTGGATTCAGGACCAGGCAAGTTAATCTGCCAGGTCCGGCGCCTATAACCTGTGGTAACAAAAACTCAAGAGCCAACAAGCAGCGACAAATATAAGCAACGATGTAAACTCAAAATCCGATTGGCAAAAGCAACGCAGGGCATAAAACCAAAGAAGTGTAGCAGATGAACTCAACAGATCCATGCTGTCATTGACCGGCAAATGCCAGATGACCCCGAAAGGCCTTACTGAAACCCGCCCCGACCAATGCCACACTGAGACGCAATAAACAGAAAATAATAAACTCAAGTGAAGTGGGACTCCCTGACTGGCGCCCGCTCCAAATCTCTATTTTGTGATAGCATGAGTAGATAGCAGCTTAGAAAGAGAGATAGACGGCGCTGTTTTTATATAGGTCTGCAGAATACATACATATCTCCACATGGCGTCAAGCTAGGATTCGAGGTTCGAACCTCTGAGTGTCTCAAGGTTCCGCTAATCTCTGAGTCTCTCCAGGTTATGCCTGCTCAAATCCATCTCGAACAGTAAATCCAAAAAACTCCACACCTTAGGAAACTTATACCCCCTAGCTCGATACTTAGGGGAGGAGTCAACGGTAGCAGATGCTGAATGACACGCCACGGTCCTTGCCCTCAAAGCACACAAAGACTGCTAAATAGTCGCAATCCTCTCCAACTCTTCTTCCACCATCTCGTCAGCTATTAACATCGCCCAAGGCTCCCAAGCCTACGACACTTCCATCACATGGGTTCGGTTAAATATTGGTATCAGAGGCCGACAAGCTTGGAGCCTTCAGTTCTGCCTTGGGGCAAGTTTCCCTAAACCCCTTCATAGTAACAGTAGGAGGCATTAGGTAGGCAGGCCTCGAAAGCGTCCAGGAGGAAGGCAAAGGGGTTGATAGTCAGGAGATCAGAATGAAACCGACATGCACTCACAGCATACACATCGTTAAAAACTGACAAAGGGCCCCAGAAAGACTGGCTTCACAGAATCCGCAAATCCGACAAAAGTGCCTGCCAGTGCGGGCACCACCTAAGGGACGGTTGACACATCACATTCAATTGTCCAGACTTCAGCGATCAGAGGGCTGCGTTAGGGAGTTTCAAGGATTGGGAAGATCTCGACCGTCCCATATGGATCCAGCAAGAGGACGGGGATCAATGGGATGCGGTAGAGGCCTTCTTTGGTTTCCTCTACAGACACAGCCGGAAGAGGAAGAGGGAAGGGGTGACGGAATGTCGCATTGCTCTCCTCGAGTTTATTCACAGTTCATTTATTCTCAGTTTATCATATATTCCGGTTTATCATATTTCGGTACGGTATTGGTTTGGGCGGTCCTCAGTCAGGCCTCTCGGGGTCATCTCAGTTTTGTTACTGCGGTACATAGGCGCCGGCGTTGTCCTGAATCCACCCGAGTTTCCGGGTGGCTCCTCATGGTGCCCTTACTGGGACCGAATAGGAGTAATGAATATTTAAAAATAAAAATAAAAAAAAGGGACCCGAAAAGGAATATGGGATATAAACTCGCATTGCGATTCTCTTCGAGAATTAAGGTCGAGGATGAAGGAGCATGGAAGTTAGACAAGAAAGTGTTCGCGTTGAGGCACCAGCAGTTGCCGGAGCCTTGGCCTTTGCAGGAAGGAGATGGTTTGGCTTCCAAGGGGTTCATTCCTGCTACCACGGTAGGCTCTCCTGAGTCCTGTAGCGCCATGTACTGGACCCTCTTGAATTGGAACCATATCTCTACATCCCATGTGAAAATCGATCGAATCATTCTTATATATAGGGCTGGGGCGATACCTCCCCCCTCCGACAAAATCTCAAATAAACCGAAAACGAAAGGATCCACATGTGATGTCGAGTCTTTCACGTCCCTTGAATAAAATAGTTTAGGCCCAAGGTACTAATGACGGTCTCTTAGGGTTGAAATCACAAAACAAAAAGTTGATTTCGCCCGGGTTCGAACCGGGGACCGCCTGTGTGTTAGACAGAAGTGATAACCAACTACACCACGAAACCTGAATATATACTACTTGAGGCAAGTTCATCCTAACAATATTTAACCCGTCCTATGCATATTCCCCAAAGTAACCATTCAGCTGTCTTTCGATTGATATCCTTGACCCCTCTACTCCTAGTGATCTTGGGCCAGCTATGGAGGAACCAGGAAATCTGCGAACAGCACGCCCAACTGCGCGGGACCCCATTCTGCAGTCATACACCTCTATTTGGACTCCACCGACGAAAGGTACCAAGTATATGTATATAACGAAACCCGCCCAACATCGATATGCCACTTAACTGAAGCACCATTTTAGTCACCTCTAATACCGTTCTAGCACAGAGGGGGCTCCTCACTATCGATCCTCCTCCACTCAGTGTCTGCAGTTGATTTCTTGGTAGGTACTCGGTTCTTGAGACATGCACCGTCTGGTGAATTAACCATAACTAAAACCTCCCTTATGTACCCCAGACTGATCAAACAGACAGGCTCTCTACTATTTTAGAGAAACAAAGGTCCTGTTACCATTCCCCTACCTAAATTGTATCGAAAACTCTCCAGTCACTTGAAATATGTAGTCTGGCTGGAACTATGTATTAGTATGTAAAGATTCTCTTTCTTTTCTCCGCTACCCCTCACGACCGCCAAAAGAAGCAAAAGACAACAGGGTCTAATCCCAAATACAGGTCCAAAAACAATGGCTCCATCCGTGGTTCGAACACGGGACCTCTCGCAGACAAGCTGAGTACTCAGGGTGTTACCCTAAGCGAGAATCATACCACTAGACCAACGGAGCTGTTGTTTAAAAACGGCATAAAGAAAATATTAGAACTTGTCCCAAGTACCCCTGAGTCCTGCTTATAAGCATCAAGATTACCATACTCACTATTCCTGTGAGCGTACAATATTATCAGTGTCTAGGCAAACCTGGCACCCAGTGATCACGTTTTGACCTAGCGGTTACACTCTCCAACAATTCCCTTCCTTGATGCTTTGACCCTCTTTTTCGCTCCACAAGCTGTGGGTCTTTCCTTCCTCTCAGGAACCTGAAGAACCTAAATAATCTAGTGTTGCCTCGAGAGTATAATTCTTCTTATATGTGCATTCAGTTGCGTATTGGAGAAACTCCCTAAACCTACATCCCCGCACACAACCTCCGTCGGGATTGCTCGACATCAAATCACAGATAGTTCTACAAGTGACTTTGGGTGATAATCAAAAACAATAGTATAGGTCTATATTCACTCCCAGGAAGGAACCCATCGAAAAAATCTAGTCCCTCTTTACTGCAATAAAAACTCTTGAAATATTATTGTGTGGCCAACAAACAAACTGCAAAAAAAAAAAAAAAAAATTGCACAGGAATGCATCGATCGGGAGTCGAACCCGAGCCAATTGCTTGGAAGGCAATTATCCTACCGTTGGACCATCGAAGCATTTCATACAATGCTCGTCCACAAGGTTGACGGTATCTCAGATATGGCTGGGTTCATCCCAAATAGCTGGGTACATTTTGGGAACTTGGCCTACACCACAAGTTCCGTTTCATCAACTATTCCTCAACTACAGGTTCTCCAATCGAAAAAATATATTTGGGTCACTCGAAACATAAGTATCTCATGTAATCGCCGGAAAAAAGTATTCGTGGTCCGCTCGGTATTGCATCGCTGTTTAGGACACCCTCCGGTTGTCGAGATCGACCAGATGAGAGTCGGGCAAGACATTGCTTGAGTAGAGTTCACACGTTCTTGCAATCGGCATTGGTCGTTGAGTAGTCTGCTGTAGTATTGTGAATTGCTCAAAAGTTCTAATAAGTTCATTCTTAGCTGAAGTCATTAGTTACCTAGAAATTCGGTATCGCCTGAGAAATTCCGATATTCCTAGATCCTTCGAATAATAAGGTACCTACAAAGACCTAGCTTGGAATGGCGGACCAGTTTCATCCCTAGGTTCTGGTCCGATATTGGTTGACTTTTGAAAGGTAATTGCTGAAAATTTAATTGAAGTTACCGGAAGATTAGCATACTTCGCAGATCCATTATTGAAGGTTCCAGCGGGAAAATTAAGCCGCGGTGGAAGGAATATGAGATGTGCAATGATACAAGTATGATCTAACTATTTGACGTTATTGCATGTGTTCATAATGTCTTACTAACATAATCTTTGCTGCAACCAATCAGACGCATCATGGAAATAATTGGATGTGTATGGATTCAATCAACTTATTCTATATTTATAACTGCAGAGGCTTGAGCGAGCTATTCCTTAGATAAAACGATGGATTCGCTTTTCTCACGAAATGCCTGGCAATTCAGGACCTGCCCAAGCCATTCCGAAATGACCCGGGAGTTTGTTTTAAGCCACTAGTATAGGATACATCTATCATAATGTAAAACACTCCCATATTATCAAACTAACTTGTTGTCCAGTTCTATTTATTTTATATCACCGCGCCAGCTTGAATACTCTGGATTTGATAATTTATTCGATCACTGATCTCATCTGTGATCTTAGCAGGTCGACCACTCCAAGCAGCATTTTTGGGATCTTGAGCTCGGTCAACATACTTGCAACATATAGGTTTTAAATTGCCTCAAAACATACCGCTTGTGAAAGTAGCTAATCTGGCTATTTGCGACTATTTGCGACTATTCGCTGCTCACCACTGGGAAATTTGCTTGCGAGCCTTGAGAAAAGCCTGGTTGGCAACTCTTTTGTATGTATCAGAATCTCTCATTAGCCTTCTTCGGGCCCATTGACGCACGAGTAAGTGAATAGTAAAACTGTCGTCTTTGCGCATCCGTTTTGCCATTTGGTATGATAGCACTTGCTGGATTGGCTCCCCCAGGGTCGTATCTAAATACCATCAATCTAGTATTCATACCTATCCTGAATACCAATAACTCCGCGGCCTTTGGATTTTTATCATAGATTGCAATTTTTGCAGCGGCTTGGTGCTCGTCCTCGAATTCTGTTTATATGTTAGCAGTTAGAGTAATACACATAGATTAAATGGGGCTGCTCTCTGAAAGATTTGACACTTACCAATAACCTTCCATGTTTTCAAGCTATGTTTTGTAATTTTCCGGTATTTCAAACCCCCCGCGCGTTCTCGGGTTTTCTGCTAGTTATAATCACAGCAAAATGGGGTACAGTCATTTATTTTGAATGCCTCAATTGCCAAGTACAAGTAGCCATCTACTGTTTCTCTTTCCCATAAACATCCTCGACAGCATTAATGAAGTCCACATCTTGCTAAACTATACGGAGGTGCGGCACAAAAGTCTTTTCCTCCTTCCTATTTGGGAAAATGGGCTTGGCCACCTCCGTAAATTTACCTACAAAATCGAGTTTGCCTGCCATTTTCAGCCACTGACTGATATGTGTGTAGTCTCAGTTCGGCTTGGTAATCTATAAGTTGCTGTATGATGGTGGTAACTCCAAGGTGTGTCGTTTTCCTGCTTGCGACATTGACCTGGAAGACTGAGAATTATTATGAGACCGATATACTTACTCCAATGCGATCTGCGTCTTCCCCATGCCCCCAGCACCATATAGCACAAAAACATTCCCACTATGCTTATTAATCTCCACATCCCGCCAGAAAGCATCAAGCAGGATTTCTTGGTCAATAAAGTCAGGATTTTTTTCGAGGCATTTTTCAATGAATCAAATGTGATACCAACCCCCTCTCTTATGGATGCCTCTCAAATGATAATCTAGGCTTCAGTGTTTGGGAGTTCCGATGGCCCTGTTGACGCTGGCAATACACTGAGCAGTTTATTGTTAAAACTTCTTAGATATCTGGGAACTCCGCTTTGTCGAAAACTATTATTGAAAACTTTTGATTGCATCATCGTGGTGGAAATCTCTTCGATGAGCCCCGGAAGTATCAACCGATTTTCGATTCTCTAAAGCGTGCGATGAATTTTGCCAGTGATGAGAATTGACATTTAATCATTCGTATTTCCAACACTTAAGTTGGCAGACTGGGCAGACCCTCTTCCTTTGTCGCAGTTCCCGATTTTGACTGCAAGACATCAACGCTTAAAAATATCGCCACTCTTTGGCCAGCCTCACAATAGCATATCGGTATCAATAGGCAGCAGGTCAAGCTTAGGTTGATGATTCTTGTCTTTCCCGAGTCCCAAGATTTCTTCCTATCTCTTGAGCCAAAATCTTCCCTGCGTAGTTGACGCAATATTGAATCCTGACTACACTGTCAGTGATGGTAGCTTCTAGAGATAAATGGCAGGCAAAAGGTAAGGCACTACTGGTTGAGACGGTATCGGTCGCACCCCAGTCAGACCATGTTGCGAGGGACATAGAGAAGTCATAGGTGGAATTGGCAGTACAGACAGAGGTGGAGGGGGGCAGGGGATAGTGAAGATGTTGTGATGGCTGACAGGTCAAGCATGTATGAAGACCTGTCTGGGTATGAGGTCTGGGTATGAGGATGAGGACGAGGCCCCAATAGTGGCACCTCCAACTACAAAAACACAGGCTGCGCCATGTCCGGCAGCAAAGGCTGGGAAGAAATCCCAACCAGCCAAAACACCCACGCAGATACACCACCTAGAAATAACAGCTTAGCGAAGGCAATTGTGATTCACGGGGTTCCCTACCAGAGACCCATGGCAGACATCATACAGGATATGGGAGTGAGGGGGATTATGGGGGCACGTTGGCTCCTAGGGTGTAACTGGAGATTTGGTAAAGCCACCAGCTCCGTTGTAGTATTTTTTGACAAGAAGTTAGCCGTCGGGAGACATCTGAAGATGCGGGGACACTGGCTCCCAATTGAAGCTTATGACTTTGAGAGAGGAAGGAAGAGGGTGGACTTGCGCTGACCGGTAATGGATTTCTTTATGATGGCTTTTATTATGCGTCTTTTACCTTGTCTGCCATTTCGCACCCCTATACAGTACTTACAGAGGGCGGGTCTTTCACAGTAGTAGGATACTTGATATTTGGCTCGTTGTTTCGTGAGCGTACTGAGTTTTCTAAGACGAGGGAACGGGGCCGTCTCATAGCCTAAGGCTTCATAGACGTATAGACTTTAAAAAAAAAAGGCTTCTAGAGATATAAAGCCACGCTGGAAATAATTATTTCCCCTCTTTGTTTATTAGCTTGTTCTATCTAACTGACATACTAATTCTATATTGAGATCTCCGGATCTTCGAAACGTGTTAGCGACAAGCTCAAACATCGTGAGAGAGCTTACAAGACCCCATTCGAGCTCGAAGCTCAAAGACCCAGGCTAGTACCGCGAGTGCAAAGACTAAAGCGAGCGCCACGAGCGCTCTAAACCAAGACCCCCTTTGCACTGGCAAGTTAGGAGAAAATTGGAAAGGCATGCATTATGCCTTTGTGTTGCTAGCTTTTCCCACAGGGTTTGGAGATTTTTAACAACAATGGCATGCAGCATTCCCTTCACCCTTATCGAGATTATACCGGATTTGAGGATCCATATATATAATATACCTCATATTTGAGATAACCTCAATCACAACATTGTCGGCTGCAAATGGGTATATAAAATTAAAAGGAATTCACCATATCAGAATACCACCCTATTCACCTAACTATACAAACCATGGTTCAAAGCAGATTCACATACAAGACACCCACCTTAGGGCAGAGGCATGCTCGGTATCAGTATGTCAAAAACCGCTTACCTCATTCCTACTTAAATCTCCCTACAACACAAAACCTTCGATTGCACATCTCTTACCTTTTGGACAACTTTGCGTATACTATGTTCACATCCATGAGGATAAATGGATACCTCAGCACGCTATTCCCAAGAGCAAAGATCGCTATGTTCAATGGCTACATAGATTCTCTGTCCATATATCAACTCTAGCCCCTAAATAAGGGCAAATTATTGCCATAAGAGCTGTCAGCTGCACATTTCCCGAATTATCGAACATTCCAGCCATACCAAGTGCCAGCTTACCACTGGCAGCTACTTCCGTCTTACCAGTTGCACTAGCATCAACCTTACCAGCTGCACCATTCGACATGTTCTATAGACATTAAGAGCATATTTCTATACAGCCATGTGAAAGAAGATATCTCTATGGCTCTACCTCTAGGTTCTGAACAACCTGGCTCATGTGCTAAGTTAAAAAGATCAATAAATGGATTGACGCAATCCCCAAAACAGTGGCATGTAAGATTGAATATATCCATGTGAAGGAACAAAGTTCCTCCTGTGGCAACAATAGGGATGATTAGATATGATAATGGGGATATAAGGAGGGAAAAGGGTACGGAGAGAACACAAACATAGCCAGACAATACACTTGCCTATCTTCACTTTTCATCATCACGGTGATCTCATTCTTAGCTCATCAGTCATACCTAGTTCCTCTAGGTTATGAGCCTGGTTGCTCACTATCCGGTTGCTCACTATTTTTGTTTTCTAAAAACCTGATACCATATCGATCATGTCTGAACCCATAGAGGAGGCAACTATTGTTAAGTTGAACTCCACAAACTATCAGGAGTAGAAACGGGATATCAGGATGATCCTTACGATGAAAGACCTCTGGAAACATCTCCTACGTAAAAGTACAACAAATTGCTATGTACATGGCTGGTATAAAATGCACTGTCATTAGAACGCATTTGGAGCTGAATAATGCCAAGCTGCATGAGCTGCATAGGCATTGCATATGCAACATTCCCAAACCGGAAGGAGGAAAAGACTTTTGGTGTAAGCCTCTGTATGGCATCAACATTTAGGTAAAGAGAAGTTGAACGGCTACGCCCCATGGCGATTGGAGTGGAGATTGGCAAGCCTTTTTTCCCCAATAAAGTTCAATGTGCTGGATGTTTTGTGGGAAAGATCACCGTCAAATTTCTCGGATCCCAAGTATCCCGGCCATCGTTTTTGTGGATATTGGTGGATCTATGAGAGTTAAATATAAGAATTTAAAGGGCTTCTCGGGATCAGTCCTAATTCGGCATTCTTGTGGATTTGAAAACTCGGTATATTTAGGTTTACTCTATTCAGACAAACGATGAGATAAGAGTCGCATGGGTAGAGTGTTCTGCTACCTCATAAGGCTCTGGGAATAACACCATACGAGGCCTGGCACGGCTGATCTGCCACATATACGTATTTTTGGCTGCAGGTGTTATGGACATCTGGAAAAGAAGAATAAGTCCAAGTGGGAATCTTACACAGCGGAAGGAGTACTTATATTTTCTTCAGTAACAGAATCTTACGTGAGAGAGAATATTGTTAGGCAGCGGAAGTGGTGATAGGCAGCGCAGAGTGTAGCAGTGCCGAGGTCTAATGGAGCGGGCAATGTGGATGGTAAGGTATAGTGAATGCGACAGTAGATATAGAGGATAGCGGACGCTTGTATTAGCAAGAACGATATCAGAGAAGGGTTGCTTCTAGAAAAGCGAGAAGGTAGTAAATCCTGAGGATTATATACAGAATCGCCGTGCGTGCCAGAATGTTTAATAAGCCAATCAGAAGGCAGAAAAATGGTGCAGAATTATGCGGACGCAACCAAAATCAAGACGCAATATAAGGAAGAAGTCATGATAGAATCTCGTAGAAATAAATGATATCATGACTAGAAGAGTGTAACCTAGAACAAAAGAGTATGGACTTATTATTAGCCCAAAAAGGAAACGATACCAGCGCTAGAGAGCATCGTTCACTCTAGTTCAGGGTAACAGGGGTGGACTGGGTGTGCGTTCACATCACCACTCGCGTGCCGTGGATTCTCATTAGCACTTAGCAGCAACTGCAGCATAAAAGCGATTGGGCCTGGAACTCCCCATCGACATGTGTTATTGAGTACTTCGTAGTCCCTTAGTAAGAACACAATATGTACAATAGATATATGACTCTTGACCACAGCCCCTACACAGACATGGTCCATTTCGATGAATGATGCACTATGTTGCCTTTTTCTTTCCCCTAGAAACAGCTAATCTTCAATGCTAGATAAGTACTGTATGCGTTGGTTGGGCAAGAGAGCTGATTATCGCGTGCATGCAATCTAATTGGTATTTTCATGCTCAACTTAGCTTTCCCCAGGACAAGAGAGTTCAGATAGAATTCAGATAATTCTATCTGTAGAACCCAAAGCAGTCTGAGACTAACCCCAAGGTGATTTTGGTCCAATCTGGTTTCGTAATCCAAGTCCAGGGACACCTGTAGGACTCCCGAGATGCCTGAAATTGTGATACATAAGAGGTGCATGAAACTGCCAGGCCCTTTTGTCTAGCCCAGGTTGTTTGTAAACACTTCACTCAAGGTGGCTATAGTCTTCTCTGAGAGAATAACTGTGCAAGGTAGGATAGTGATGTAATAATGGGTGATCTCACAATTGCAATATAGCATTTGAGAATATGTACAGTACTGTGGTCGATTGAAAACAGGACAATCAGTACCTACTTAGTAGTCTCAGCTATAATCCTTTGACTGAGCGTACCTATGGCCATGAAACAACAACAAGACTAACTTTTCGTCTGTAAACTACTTCAATTTATCCGATGAAGTTATGAGCAGCGCACTGTAGCGCTTTGCCGAACGTCTGGATGAGAACTCAAGCCAAATTTATCGGTATCAATTAGATTCATTGAATAACTGATGCATGCACTAACCAAGGAGTTATAACAAGTCCAGAATTCAAGCAATGGAAAAAGGAGACAATATCAATCAAATTGGCAACTCTTAGAAGGATTGTGGATCCTCGCAGACTTCAAAAGATTTTCAATAGTTTTTTTTTGGCGACTGACGCGGTCGGAGTTTCAGCTAGATTACCGCCGTTACCTATACTTGACATCTGGTTACTAATGTGGGTCTTTGTTGCACTCCAAATCAATATCACACCTACGTCAGATCTAAAACTCATTGGTGAGAGAAGTACATTGTGATGTTGACCATGTTGATACATGAGATGTATAGAGGTATCCTTAGACATATGTTATAGAACATAATGTACATTGTATACCCAGGATCATGGAGAACTTTCCAGGAAAAGTACGTTGCCGGCCTATAGTAACAGCTGGCAAGATGCACAGCAAATTAAAGCAGTGCGGAGGGAACATACATCGTGACCCTTTATTGGTGTATTTCTCCCTATTGCTTCAGCCCCATCTCATATTTTATTTGTTTTCAACAATTATTTTCTCCTCGGAAACTTCATCCTTTCTCTATATCACTAGTTGCTTTTGCACAAATAACAGGGTGACTGTATCTATTACTTTGATATTTACCCCTATTTTCCTCCTAGCATTATTTGCTTCCATGATATTCAAGATAGCTTTATATGAAATACTACAGCCCAATGGAAATGAAATTGGAATTATAAATATTCTGGCAAAAAAGCTCATGTAATCATACATAACTTAGAAAAACCTACTCAAGTATTTGGCTAACCTCCCCAAGACTGACACATAAGCCTCGACAAAACAAAAATCACAATAACATTCAACTTCAAGTGATGGCGTATGTACCGGGTGGAGCAGTTATTATTCAATTAAATATATAGTTGTATGGATGGGGCTAAACAATATGTTCCGGACCCACAGCGAGAACTCAATATTCGCGAGAGGCCTGGCTCGCCGGGGGCCCGGGCCCGGGCCCCTCGCGAGAACACGGGAGCACATAATTACCCAGTAAGTAAAATTCAGATATAGTAGATAAAACATGGAATGAAGCACGCAATGGAATAAAAAGTGGAATACAGTATGAAACGAGATTGGACGTTAAGCCGAAGGGCCAGCAACATGTATTGTGTCCTCCTTAGAGGATTCTGATGAGGATGAACTGGAACGAGATTTGTAGGATGACATCGGGTGGTACATTGAATGTAAAGTGATACCAGATCGCCAACATTAAATTGCGCAATATGTTGGGATTTGCTGTATTTTATACTCATCTGAGTACGAGCCTTTGCAATATACTAGAGAAATCTGGTACACCTCTTCTAGTTAGTATATTGGCATCTAACATATCAGTACCTGGTGCATGCATACCTGGTATATATGCTCTTGACTTCTCTGTACCTGCCGCCTCTGCTCCTGACTCCTCCGCATCTCCTCCTAAGTCCTCTGCATTTCCTCCTGACTCCTCTGCATTTCCTCCTGACTCCTCCGCATCTGCTTCTGACTCATCCATACCTAGTGCAATATGATCTCGTATATCTGAAATTTTTTTCTGAACTTGAACTACTGTCCGAAGCAGGTAGTGAGTCTATTGACAATAATGAGGAGCCATCATCAGAATCATTTGATAAGTATCGAAAGACTGGCTGACCATCTGACCGAGGTGCAATTTTTGGGAAAGCAATTTCATCACCACTTTCAGTAATAAGAGTTGCTTTATTTTGTTTTGATGCTGGTAAGGGTAATTAAGTTTGAATACAACCTCATATAGTGTATATCCTGTATTAGAATGGACCTGTATTGTAATAGTAGGTTAAAAAAATATAATTGATATTCAACATACCTGCGCATTCATTGCTAAGACTATAATCGGAAGTCCTTTAGCCCATTTATTGGTTTTCCGCTCTTCTTTCCATGCACAAAGCTTGTATACTCGATTGGCTTCTTCAATTAAGCCTTGTTTTCCTTCGTTGTGTGGCAAGCTGAGCCTACATAATGTGGCAAGCATGCCTTGAGTGGCGAGCGTACGTTATGTGAGCAAGCATGAGTGGCGTTATATGGCATGAGTGGCGAGCGCACGTTATGTGGCAGCCTAGGCCCGTGTTCGCAAGTGTGTGCTTTGTAGCTATTGACAAGCTAAGTACGAAAGTCATGTGTCCAGTTCAGGGTAATGAGCTCACCGAATAGCCATATTATCTAAATTATCAAGATACCGTAAACAATTATTTTTCTCATACTCGCGGGTGGCCATTCCGTATTCTCCCGCGAGACCCGGGCCAGCCAGGAGATGGGTGGTCTCCTGGGGGGCCCGGGCCTCTCGCGAGTTTTATTTTCTCGCTGTGTGTTACGAGTTCTCACGTGAAGGTGGTCTACGCAGAGGCGGAACCGAAGCCCACATGTAAGCACGTGGACTGATCACCCACGAGAGAGAGAGAGAGAGAGCTCCAACCCTCAAAGGCAGCCTGCAACTTCCACAACAACCACACCCCAATCAGCTGCACCAAGTGCTGGAGAATCGATTGCCGCACTCACCCATGTGAGCTCTAGGATGCTTGAGCAACTGAGTGCAATTGAGAACAGGCTCACTAGCTTGGAATCCGGGTCGGCAACCCCAGCGCAGGCAACCCCACTGCAACCAACCCCAGCGGGCCACCCTCTGGCACGCAGAGTTGACGATGACGAGACAATCTCAATCAATATCCCTCCACCCGAAAATTTTCAGGAAACCGAGCGTCGCTAGAGGGATTCCTGTTCCAGTTGCAAGAGTACTTTACTCTACAGAACGTCGTCACTGACAGACACAAGCTGGCCGTAGCTGGAATGTCTCTGAAGGATCCGGCACTCTCTTGGTGGAAACCAAATGTGCCCCAGTGGAGGACTTGGGAAGAAGCAAAACAAGCCCTCCAATCCTACTACGGAGATCATTACAAGGCTGATCGTGCATATAGAGAAATACAGGAGCTCAAACAGACCGGCAACGTACAGGATTACTTAGTCACCATTGACAGGCTAAACGCCTATGCGCAAATCTCCCAGACGCACCTCATACATGCAATTCTCACAGGAGTAAAGCCACGATTACGCTCAAAGATGACGCACTATGAGAACCTTCAGAATCAACCTAACCAATGGCGACAAAAATTAGTGGAAATGGATGTGGCCCAGACTGAGTTGCAGCCTACAAAGCGGTCATACACAGATCGATCTAATTCAGATCGACCTAAGCAAGAGGTATCTAAGGAAGCATTTGAGAAGCGGAAGAAGGAGAACCGGTGTCTCAAATGTGGAAGAAATGGACACAGGATAGCGGAATGCAAAAACACTACCTACCGTCGCACCCCACCCCCTGGTAACTCAAAAGCCTCAGATTCACCAGCGAAGAAGACCAAAACCAATGCTGGCATCGTCCGCATCACAGAATTAGACTTGCAGACTGAAGAACAGCAAGTGAAATCTGAGGACTCCGACTCGGGAAACGAATAGGGGGTTCACATAGTATCGTCGGTCGAACCCCCAGACATGAGCCCTTACTGACGGTACCGATTCGGATTGCGGGGATAGAGGTGGATGCGATTGTGGATTGTGGAGCTTCTGCACCAGTTATAGGAGCTAAGATTGCGAAGAGACTAGGAGTATGGAAGAGAAGGAAACATGTGGCTATCTCGCAAGGAGATGGTTCAAGACTGAAGGGGGGCAAGTTCGTGGCAAATACCTCATTTTCGATATCAACTTTGCAACCTCTCTCGCAACCAGGCTTGCAACCTCCATTGCAGCCTATCAAGTTCATATTGGATGCGGAAGTCTTGGACATCGGGAAAAGAGATGTAGTTTTGGGATTATCTTGGTTGAAGGAGAACAACTTGGTTGTGAATACAGTGGAAGCCAAATCTAATGCTAAGGGGCGAACCGTGTATAGGCATGTTACGAGTTCCTAAGTTTCGGGCCTTCTAAAGAAGCAGAGCTCAACGAATATATATATATAAACAAGACAGTGCTTGGGTTCTGTCCTTCCTATCTAGATACAGGAGGCTCTTATATAGCCAGCTCCGCCAGCTTCATATGCTAACGGCCTTTACCTCACATGCCCATGCCGAAAGCTAATATAACCCTTCACCACATGCGTACTCATATGCTCATACGTCAACCCATCAGAAGCAGTTTATCCATAAATAGATACGACCTAGCCTTCGCTAGCGATACACACACTTCCTTGTCCCGGCCCGTCTCTCTCTCTCTCTCTCTCTCTCTCTCTCGTGGGTGATCAGTCCACGTGCTTACATGTGGGCTTCGGTTCCGCCTCTGCGTAGACCACCTTCACGTGAGAACTCGTAACACTGTGGGCCCGGAACATATGTATGATCTGGGCCGTTGCGGAATGCACGCCATTTCCGGAATTGACCGGTCCATTCCGCAATGGCCAGGGCCGTTCCGGAGTTAAAATTTTGGTCAAAGGTTTTCAATGCCTCGGGCACAGGGGTATAATTTCTACAATACTACAACCGTTCTACAATACTACACTGTATTGCACCTTTAAACTCGCTCAACTGCCTGCTACCTACCAGCATTGGCTCCAGTGACGTATTCCACAATACCTACTTACGCTCTGTATAATTGTCTCTTTATTTGATGTTTAATCACTTGCGCTTTATCTCTTTGTTCTTTGTTTTATTAAGTAACTTGCTATAAAGTAACTCTAATATTGGATATAGTTCTATTTGGTACTTAACACGTGTGGTATCGGAGTGTCACTGTGGTACTGTAGAACCGTGTGGTATTGTAGAAATTATACCCCTGTCGCCGTGGCATTGAAACCTTTGACCACAATTTAATTAAATTCGGTAGCGGGCCGTTGCGGAATCCAGGCAGTTCCGGTATTGCCCAGGGCCCAGAACATATATATGCTTTACAGGCAAACCTCTATAATAGCATCCTCTATAATTGCATAACTTGGCTATTAGCATAGTACCCCTCGGTCCCGAGTTTGGGACTATGGCGAAAATAGCATAACCCTGTAATAGCATGCATAGCATTTTACCAGTCCCAATCCTGCCAAGTGCTAACAATATACCCTGCATATCTACCTCCAATAGTAGCATGGGGGCGGACCCAACTGATGAAATTATTGAAGATAGTGAAGAAGTTACTCTAGATCGTCTGTTAGACCCATACCGCCGTACTATACCAACGGCAGATGATGAAGATGACTCTGAACCCTCACGTTTAATTCCCACATGCGATCTCCGAGAAACTCGAGCAACATTCAAGCTCTATGTCCAACAACAATGGGATCCGGGAATGCTTAGTCTTAGTCTTGCATTTGAGGTGGTAGATGAGGGCTGCCATAGCGGTACAGCAAGATCTCCATAATCCTGAGCGCCGCTTGGCTACTCTGCAACTTCGGAAACCCCCAACGGCAAACTCCAATCACATCTTATTTTCGAGGTAGCGGAGAGAGTGGAAGTTAGCGGGGCGAGTGGAGGTAGTGGAGGTAGTGGGGGTAGTGGAAGTAGTGGGGAGCGGGGAAAGTGCAGGGCTGATGTTTTCGACATTATATTACCATATTCACGTGATGCCAAGCAAAACCTCTATAAATGCATAACTCCTCTAATAGCATAGAACCCCCCGGTCCCGACGTCATGCTATTATAGAGGTTTGCCTGTAGTTTTGCCAATGTGCTCTAAACCGTAAGAGACTCGAGTTATTCAGTGTCTCTATGGTATTCCTGGAAGTCTCTCGTCTCAGGGCCAAGAAGTGTCTATGTACGAAGCCACTGGTTCATACAGAATTACACTATAGATACTGTGGGGAGGCCAAGTTACCATACTAAATGTACATGTACACTTTCTTTTGTGGCCTTCGAGAGTCCTTGCCTTGGATCCAGTGTAAGCATAACAATCCTCATTCTGGTATGTAACATGTGGTAATTGTCCTAATTTTTATCAAATTCAAATGAAGATGCTTTGGGATTTGACGATCCTCAGCGGTTATCATAAAATTGCTGCTAATAATTGAGAGTTATAGTAATATAGTTCTTATTCTTCTCCATTACAAATTACGATAAAGAAACTCAGATACGATTAGTTCTGTGGTCTAGTGGTATGATTTTCGTCTCACACACGAAAGGTCTCGGGTTCGAACCCCGGCGGAACTAAATCTTTTGCCTTTCTTTTCCGCACCTAAGTTTTTTTAGAATAAAACTCAGTACTCGTATGCACCTAGTCTGGTTGGGCAACCAGACTAGTATGCACCATACTTCGGGATATTAAGGAGTTGAGTCTCGATAGGGAAGGAAAATGGAGTAACTCGAATCGCTGGGTGTAGTGAGGACAGGCTAACAGTGTAAGAGCACATATATACAGCTGAAAATTTATTAAACCTCCAGATCTCATTATCAGCTCGAACGACCTACCACTGAACTAAATAGCATCCTAAATTCAACAAGGCACATGGTCATCCAGCTGGCGCATACCTAGCCCACGAGACTACCTAGCCCACTGATACAGAATGTTAACATCGATCCCATGCCCAGGCTTCAACACAATTTAATATTCGAGGTTGAGTCTCCAAATCTCGTGACTAGCAGGTCACAATGAACATTGTACCAACCAGACTAGAGTGAACAAAGGTACATTGGTTAACTGACCAATGGTTGGCATGAGACTAACCAATGATCATTGGTTGGGTCATGTGGTGCGTGCTTATTCAGCAACTCATGCTTTAGCGTAGTTTACCTATGCACGATAGGTACACATCACGAGTGCTTGGCAGAAACTCATCACATATCACGTGCATGCTCACAACAAACCACCTCGTTGGTTTCGTAGCTTATAGCACCATTTCTTTTTTTTTAAGAAATTCTTAACTACATCCCTTCAGTCACAGTAAGAAGACCTTGAGGAGTCACCCGGGAACCCGGGTGGATTGAGGACCAGGCAAGTTAATCTGCGTGCAAAAGCAAAACAGAGCAAACGAATCAAAGGTCCCATGTATGATGGCGCTGTTGACATCGATGGATCAGAGAATGCCCTCAATATTAGTCCTCAAAAGGTAAAGCCTCATTTATCTGAATTCCCATTAGATGGAAGTGAGTTTGTATGTTTCATTCATTGGCCCAGGAATGTTTGCAAACTTGCTCCTAACCCTTCCCACAGGTTTTTGTCCTGGGCGTGATCATGAGCAGTTTGGCAGGTTGCAATTACCTAACCTAGCTGAAATTAAGGTCTACTCTATCAACTCCGTGTCATATATTTTTTCTAAAATACGGAGGACTCAGTACTCATATGCGATTCCAGTTATGGGACCATAATGAGCCACTTGGAAACCCCGGTGGATTCAGGACAAGACAAGTTAGTCTATCAGGCCCGGCACGCAGAATTTCAAATGGCAAGTGGAAAAGCTCGAGTACCTCACGGCAAACAAAGAAACGTCTTGCAAGAGGAAAAATAAAGTCCTGGAGGAGAATTAAAGAAAAGCCGCTCAAGTGTTCAAACTGCTTCTATCCTTCCGGTGGGGAGAGTAATCTCAATTTGAGCCTTCTAGTTGTCTTCATTGATCCCACGGCGCACCAGACCGGGCTTGCATTTTGTTGGGGCGGCTTGAAATACAACGGTCATTGATGGCGACTTATTTGGAGGGTTCGGGGGTGGTGCCGCCGCCGCCGGCTGATCAAGCAATTGAAGTGAGAGGCTTCGTATTTGGTCGCTAGCTATTCTAATAACTGACTGATACTGTTCTGTTTCCCCTCATTGATCTATGTACGGGATTTTGGTTCCCTTTATATATCCAATTCTTGTATACTTCAAGCACATGACATCCTTTCAGTCGTCAGCGGTGGGTTATGCTTTAGGAATCAAATAGTGGATGGGACAACAACCATGTGAGCAATGAGGGGATTTACTGATGTGCTAATGGGTCAACAAACCTGTGGGCCGGGCTGATGTCACTGTGGCATAAACAAGATGGCATATGTACGGAATCATGAAAACCATCTATATAAACGTCTAAGGTAACCCAGTAAGAAGAATAATCAATGAACTTGATCTCCCCGCATATAAGACAGCGTATAAGATATCTCTATCTCTACAGTACATCTCACAATTCCGCAGGTCTCACAATTCCTCACATACTAGACAGTTCATAAAATTTATGTATGCAAAAGCCCACTCACGTTCCTATGTGAGTTGTGCTTATACCCCACTTGGGCCAGGATATGCGAGAGTTTTCCTACAGACAAATCCAATTCTGACCCATTCAGTACGACCGAACATATACAGTAACTTCCTTGGTATCAACGTGAGAAGATATCTATCTATGAATCTTGATAGGTATGCCCCGTTTCCTCAGTCGAGATTAGATCACTGCGATGAAAGTACATTCCACATGGCCTTCGGAAATAGAAACTATTATGTTGGATTTTTGCAGCACTGCTGTTTTGAAAGCTAGCACTTGAATTGGTGGCGTTGGTCTCCTTCATTGATCGGTATTATTACCTCAATCGAGCTCAACAGGTTCAAATATGTGCTAGATTTGTGTTGGAAAAATTCACTTCCGAGATGACTATCCATGACTGAAATCTAACACCTCAATATACTAAGCCCTAGCCACATCTGTGTTTATGTATTTTCTAGCAATACATACATGGTAGGTTTCTCAATCAAGACCACATTAAGTAACCATTCACCCCAAGGTAAGAAACCATGTGACGTACCCTGGGAAATCGCATTATTACCGTCATCTCAAAACTTAGGCGTGTCCGTAGTATTAAAGCATCCGGAATATCTTCAAAGTGAATTCAAACATGTGATGCAGGCCTACTACTATTCCTACGAACTTCAGGATCTCGAGCGTAAGCTCAAGTAATACATACTATAATACTCGCCTAACCCGAATAGGCATGTGGAGTAGAGACGGAGTGGAGACGAGTGGAGAGGCATCGAGTGGAGACAAGGATATAATGGTTAATGGTCACATAAGGCAAGGAAATAATGACATACACGATCATAGGAATTCGTGTATATATATACATATATAGATGATGGATAGCCTTATAGAAGGAATATAGGAATTCAATCAAGTTAGTCCAACAATATAAACATAATCCAACGATACCTATCCCGCTCAACATGCTTACGTTGGCTGTCTGACCACTGCTCTCTCACACTCAGCGCTGCATATTATGCAGGAGTGTGCGCCATAACGCTGACCCATACCTAGTTGCTTATGCATGGAGTGTAAATACAGAAAAAGTTTGTGCACGACGTACCCAGCATGTCTGGTCAACCAGACTACAGTAAGCCAACTCATGTGGGGCGTTGCGCTAAAGTAACACATGGCTAAGGCTAAACTCTGCCCAGACTAGGCCGTTTGGTTCGCAACTCTGAATTAATCCTAACGTTCCCTAGAGAGCGTTCAAGCCCTAGAGAGCGTTCAAGCCTGACTAAGAGAGCGTATGGTGCAATTATGTAGATCATCATGCCTGCGTGCCCCTGTGTCTTTTGTTAGTTTTGTGGTGTGGTGCTAATCCTCGGTTACATACATTAAGTATGTACTGTAGCAGCCGAAATAGCCGTTCTGCTTACAGCTGACTTTTCTGTGCTTGCAATAGATGAGGCGTGGCCGACGATCGATTCATCCGGTACCGCTATCGGAAGTTGAAGTGTCGCTCTCTCTCTCTCTTCGAGTTTCGAAATTTCGAATTTCAATTTCGGCCCGTTTCATTTTCGCGAGTTGCCAGGTGCAGCCTTGGTTGAAGTGTGCGGCGTGGGTCATTGCTTAACGTAATATGAGAAATATATATGTATGTACGATTACGTATGTACTGTACATAAGTATGTTTACATACATTCATAAACTGACATTTCCTAATTATTATTACCAGCCTGAGTTGTGCCGAAGCTAATACATATGTATCGTAATTTACAAAGCTCGTGGCAAACTCGCTTCCGGAACTGAATACCCGTAGGTACCCTGTTCTTGTACTTTACATACAAAACATGTACACATATTATATTAAAAGTAGTTTCTCCAGCTTTGTAAATTCGGGATCCTAGTACCTACCGCCTGACTCGTTCTGCAGCCGAGTTACGGAAACGTTAACGGCGTGGCGAGGGCAAGATCGGTGGATGGAGTACCTAGGTAGGTACGTTAGAACACATAGGTCATGTATGTTAAAGAACGAGACACATAGGTAGAGCATATTATAGCACGCATCGCCTCCAGACCCGAAGGAAATGATCAGCAGCGCACCTGTGCGTCCCTTGCTTAGAGCTGTGGTCAAAATGTGGCCAGCCACTGGCCGCCGGCGACACTACTACTTTTCCCATCCAAGCCCCTATTTCCGAATTCCAGGAACATCGTTCAACTTGTCGCGACAGCGGAGAGGAGCCAACGCATCATCATTATTTCTCTCTGCGACATTTTCGACTCACTGAAGCAGGTGGCAGGGCAAACAAAGCGTTCCCCGGTCCCAAGTAAATAAACAATACCACGAAACAACGGCAGCCTTAGCTCCTCCGCATCCAGTCGGCCTCCTCCCCACGACAAATAGACGAGGCAGAATTTTTTTTCCCCTGTATCTAGCCTCCTCCCTCCAGCGAAGCTCCTACCTTTGCGGGAATTTTGGCACCAGTCCTTCGTCCTTCCCCGAGACATGAATTTCGTTAACCAACAATAATCAATAATTATAATTTTTTATCGGTCCTATCGATTTGAGCATCTCCGACGTTCCGGTTCACGTTCAAAGCCATAATCCTGCGACGACCGGCGCATCGCATCAATTCAACCCACGAACACAACCAATCCGGAAGCGGGTCGTCCTGTTCTGACGTCGCAAGCCGTGCCGACAACGTATCTGCAGGATAATATCTGCAGGCGCGCGTGTGTTGATCACTGTAACCAAAGATCGATCTGCCGTTCACGATTATTGGCCCATCATGAGTCTCTTGGAGTATGTTCTCAAGTTTATCCGTCCACTGTCATTGTCGTTGCTCTGTCCAGATAGTTGAAACTGTTGAACTGCTTACAATATACATGTAAAACTATTCATTTTTTTTTCCCAGGCCCTTCTTCTATTGTTGACCTTGTTCGCCTATACCCATGGTTTTTATTTATTTAAGTACTCTGATCTTGCAGCTTATAGCTAACTTCCACTCCCTAGTTTACTCTGCTGCTTCCCTATTTCCGACGCCTCCGAATGTACAACCACCCGGGGCAAACTCGTCATCTCCAACCCCACCCTCATCCACGGCGGAGAAGCCACCCGAAGTCTAAACTTAGTTGATGTAAAAGTCGCTGCACGGGAAAGAGTCAACTCCGGAGGAAGCTCGACAATGACAATGACGACAACTGCGACGCAACCGGCAGTGATTAGTAGAGGTGGGGGTGGGGAAGAGCAGGGGAGGATATAAGATGGTGAAGCTGGTAGAGTATCTTCTGGGTGACTACCGCTGGCGGGATGGAGGTGGATGTTAATAAAAGAGTGGGGATGAGGCGCACCATCCGTATATATGCGTACATACATTCTTCTTTGGTCCTTTATTCCTTTTCTTTCTAGTTTTATCATGCTTTATCTCGGGTAACGGCTCTTCAATTCCTTCTTCAGTGTTTCTGCGTGGTTTCTTTTTGTTGTGGTCCCCTTGTGTTGTAGTAATGTTGACTTGTGGGTTGACTTGTGGGTTTAACAGGTTGGTTTGTTTCATTTTTTTTTTTTCATTTTTTTTTCCTAGTACCACATATCATATCGTATCAGGGCTGGTGTTGGTTTGCTCTCTCACTGAAATTAATTGTTGGTTCTATGTCTTTGTCCATATTTTACGAAGAGATTATGATCGATATCCTCCCTCTGATATATGCGGCTAGATTATACCTTGGCGACAGATTGACATCATGTGGGGGATATACATATACTAGTTACAAAGCAGTTTTGCAATTGAGGCGGAACATTCTCTTCGGCCAGGTGTATTGGAAAGTGGAATTGTTGGATACACACATCGATGCCACTGGAGATTTGCCTCTTATATATGCAGCATCAGGTACTCAGCTCTGGGAACTCAAAAGTATCCCAGGATGGTTCTTTTACAGCTTAGCTTACGGTTCATCAATGATGGTCAGGGTATTGCTCCGCAAGCCTGCGCTCCAGCACTACCAATATTATTGATGTTTTAGCGTCATCCTGTCCTTCCTCTTCTAACACAGAGTCGGTATCTGAAACATGGTCCACATAAGAAGCCCGTGGGGATGGTTTCAGCACTTACCATTATGCCCACCAAACAGTCGATGGCTCTAGGTCCGGGATTTGCCCGCCCATATTATCCGCACCCCTCCCACTTGTCCACAGTGGTCAACACAAGGGTATCTGTGCCAACACAAGGGTATCTATGTCAACGTGCAACTATCCCCCTGTGAACATCATTCCAATACTGCAAGATATATTGGTTTCCATCTGCATTGCAGAGCTATATTATCATATAAGATCCACAAACCTTATTCTGATAGTTCCTGCGGAGACAGGCTTAAGGTTTTGGTTTCTACAATATCGTACCATTCTTACAGTACATTTATGTGTAGTCTCGATCAGACCCTCGGAGAGGGTAATTTATGTGCCGCCTCGCACTATTGTCTCCTCCTTTTGCCTGTACTTTACTATTCTTGGTTATCTCGCGTTGGCTTTAGTACCATATACAGTATTGTCAGTTTAAGAACTGGGTATCAGTGGAGTCTTCATCTCATGCGATTTGTGAATTTTGACTTCAACCATTACTAACGTCCAGTAGTTACCTCGTATTCGTACTGTTAGAGAGTAAGGCATGGATAACCGAATATAGGTGTGTGACCATCGGTGGAGAAAGGTCACGGGCATGCAATCATGTAATGTGTTGAGCTTGTAATAGAATCCAGGGAAAGCTAGCCGGCGAAGAATGCAGGGACATTTTTCCCGTACATAGTGATGTCAATGGCTTTAACACATACCTAGCTAGGTATCATAGCTAGGTATCTTTAAGTTTGAATTCCCCACGTACCTGCATAAACCCTGCAGGTGATTTATGTTTCATAATATGCATAGCTTCGTCACGCTTTGCAATCCATCAGACGGCCGCCCACATCCCTATTTAGGAAGTGGCTTCCTAGTTAGATAATTCTAGGTGAGAGCTTTTATAAGATAGATTCTAATACTCGGTTATTAGATTAAGACTTCTATATAAGGTAGTGTATTTTTATAGTTAATGGAATAAGATCCAAGTAGTATTCTAAGTCTAAAATTAGCTTTGGTCTTATTAAGTCCATATTACACCCAAGTTGAGACTTTGTTTATACTTCTGCTATCACTCCAGTAATTGTACACAAGTATTTTACAAAGCTTATAACTCAACTATAACACAATATGGCAGCAGAAGCTTACCAGATTTTCTATACTAATACTAGCAAGCTGGAGATGAAGGAACGGGCATGGGAAAGGTGTTACAACGAACCAGAAAAGCTTTGGTCAACTACATACATTGCAGGACTGGAAAACGGAAAGTTGTAAGTGTGGAGACCCATCTCCCGGATCCAATGGCCGACCCTGGGTTGCAGGTTTTGTAGAGATTGGAAAAGATGTAGCCATTATCCTATGCGGCTGGAGAATGGATAGGGAGGTGGTGGAGTTCTTGGGGTGCGCATGTTTCTTTTTGTCTGTTCCTAGGCTCGGGAGGCTGGACTCACTTCTTGTACCAAAAACTCAGGTCGAACCTGTAGGTCGATTCATTGAAACAGAAAAAAAAAAATCCCAATCTCCTGCAGCTGCACCGGACAGTTTCAATCAGGCTCAGACCATACTAACAAGGGAACCAATTAAAGAAAAAAAATAATAGAATAATAATAGGATAAAGATCAAAAAAAATACAACAATTACAAATGACTAGGTTTCTATGTACATATCCTCAAGATCGTGAGCTAGCTGAGCTTGCTTTTCGAGGTCCTCGTCACCTTGTCACGGTTAGCATCCTCAATGTTTCAGCCCTGTAGTCTCGTTGTAGCCTCCACGCTCTTCCTCTTCCTCCTTATCAACCTCCCCCACCTCACCCACCTCACTCACCTCACCCACCTTACCCACCTCACCCACCTCACCCACCTCACCCACCTCACCCACCTCACCCACCTCACCCACCTCATCCACCTCACCCACCTCACCCAGAGTGATAGCCACCTCATCCCCTTCCCCCTCATCCATACCCTCCGGATTCCCGTCCCCTTCCGTTTCCCACAGTCTCTGCTCAAGCATCCCTAACCGATCCTCAACACACACCTCCATACTTCTCACCGCCATCTTTACCCTTACTCGATCGTCTATACTCAAGCTCTCAAACCCCTTAGGCATTATTGGCGCTTGGCGACCTATAGCCGAGAGCTGGAGTGTATGAACGCAGCCCCAGTGCCGCCAGCTGTAGCATTCCCAACCACCCATGTTCAAGTACATTCGGCCTAGGCGGAGGGTGTTTTGTGGGATTAGGTCCTTGCAAGCGCAACATCTTGAGCGATCTGATTTAGCATATTCTGGTAGTATTATTAGCGAGGTTTCTTTATATATATAATAATATTCATACAGGTAGTGGTGCCTCGCAGTTGGCTATTGGTAGAAGATTATCATTGGTATCTAAAAGCCTCCGAATATATATGCATTGTGAAGGTGGAGAAGCAACTGGGGGGTGGGCTTCCGGGAGACATAGAACTGACACAGAAAATAAGGGTAATACCGAGACAGTAAGAGGGTGTCTTTTTCCAAAAGGATTTAGACGTAGATTTATAGCGGGCTAACGAGGGGCCGAAGACTGCTAAAATCTTCGCTGTGTGATCATATCGTTTCTGCATGAACATCGTGCGGCAGATGATACGCAGTCGGTAAAGGGTGAACATAAAATGGTGGAGTCGAGCCCCGCTCGAAGTGCTTTACTAACAATGAGATAATAGTGCATATATCTCGCCACATGAACGCGTAGTCTCGTGACCAACTGCTGCTGTATTCCCACGTGACATTTGTAATGTATGTATCTAGAATGCGTTAGCCAATTGAAGCGTTATTAATGGGCACTGTTGGATATTATCCAGCTCCCAAAGGTTCCAATAATATCTAACTCCCAAAGGCTCAAATCTCAGCTCCCCGATCTAGCTCCCAAAGGCTTCAACACAGTTGAAGTGTTCAGATATACAGTCATATGAAAAAGGTCTCCTGCAGACAAGCGCGCAGAGCCAAGGCCGCGGCTCAAATTGCATGCAGATCGGTACGTACCCATATTCTATGAACATATAGCATAAACATAAAAAGGAAATCCCTAATATTTTGTATACCATCCATCTGCCTTAATCCTAGCTGCCACCCGACATGGCATAAATTCATATAATGCTTTTTTCATCGAGTGGCATCTGACATTCCCAATATGCCAGGATCTTGCCCTTCTCTAGATCTGACATTTCTCGCCGCTGCTTAGCCGGAGGGATATTGGCTGACATCGCTGAGATAGTAACACGCACTGGGCACTGCTGGTCTACTCACGATTAACTAACCGTTGGCCATTATATCTATACCCCTCTTTTACAACAGCATACTTATCGTGCTTTCAATAAGCGCGGCTGTGTGCTTTTATTGGGCGCGGCTATGTGCTTTCATTCGGGGCGGCGGTCAGATGATGCAACAGAGCCGCCCAGCCTTGGCGCTGCACCCTTGCATACAGAAGACTTTTTTCATGTGTCAGTATGTATTGGGAGCTGGCAACATGGGAACGGCCTACGGAGAACACTTAATCAATTGATGAATTCAGTAAATAATCGATTAGTGAATAGAGCAGTCTAATGACACTGTCAATAAGCCCCATTTAGCCAATAGGCAGCCTATTAGCAAATCGACATGATTGGCGTATGGAACAGAACATTTTATTAAGCGGTATTCCGGTACGACTACTCCGTAGGTATCGCACATTTGACTTTACAACCCAGTAAGCTCCTTGGAATCACCCTATGAAGCACAGTCAACTGATCCATGCTCTCTTAGACAGCTCTTTTCTTGCCATCGTTCTTTTTATTTTTTCATAAAAGTCAAGTTACCGGCGATCGGTCTAAGATCATGACCGGGGTAGAAGGCTACATAATATCCTAATATTCTTAATTGCCTTTTATTATTTAGCGTTCCTTTCATGCCTCCATCTGCGCGATGCACGATCTGGCTATACTTTCGTGTGAAATGTATCTAGATTGTATGGTTATATGTATAGTACTGTATCCACTGTATAACGGTCCTTGTTGGTTTAAAGGCATAGGTACCGTATTTTCTGGTTCTTTATGACCCGGCGCTACTGTAGCTACAAGGGTTAGGACATGGATATGTAAACTCTTGTTGATATGTAAGTATATGCGCTCGGTCTTCTCAAGGTGTGGTATACGTGTATTCATAGGTTGATGAAATCTGCCAGTATTGCCTCTCTTCTTCCAGTATTGCCTCACTTCCGCCAGCATTTCCTTCAGCGCCTCCAGTATTTCTCTGTTTAATACTTCATTCTGCTTTCTGTACATAGGCCGGGCAGAATGTACTGAGACAGGAACAGGAGATGAGAATGTTGACTTTTGTCGCCCATACGTAGCTAGCTGAATGTATATAAGTCTCTATATGACAACCTTGTTCTAGGTATCCCTTGTAGCTACAGTAGCGCCGGGTCATAAAGAACCAGAAAAAAAGGGTAGATCGAGCTTATGCAGTAAAGGTGATATCCGAGCATGGTACCACGCAAACTAAGCTAAAACGGTCCAAATAAACACCTATGTATTTTTGTGCTCGTGCACTTTTTCAATAAACTGAACCGTGGTACCTATCATTGTGCTCGGATATCACCTTTTCTGCATAAGCTCGACCTACCGTAGATACTCGAGTTACCTATATACAGCGTCTGGCAGTGCAACCGGTCAGGCACCGCAACCGGTCAGCTAACCTGGGTGGGCTAGTGTGGGCGTGGCATTCAGTATGGCGATAGTTAGAACAAATGTAGAAAAGAACGTTGATATGTACACGTGTATATACAATGAGTTCAAAGTGTAAGTAAATAGAAGAAAATAAAGAAAGGATCTTAATAGTTCATGTAATTAGTATTATTATTTACTGAGTCCGAGTCCTGTTTGACTGCGAAAGGGACTTGACCGTATACAGCCAGCCACAGCGAGTTAACCTTGTCAGGTTAGCTGACCGGTTGCGGTGCCTGACCGGTTGCGGTGCCTGACCGGTTGCGGTGCCTGACCGGTTGCACTGCCAGACGCTGTAGTAGCGCTATCACTTTACATACTTATGTATATGTTCTGGGCCGCTCGCGGGCATCGGCCGCCCGCGGGCGGCATACCCACTGTGCCGGCCGCGGGCAATTAATATAATTCGTCAATTTGGTAAATCTCAATCGTACAAAACATTCTGCGACATTGAAAAAACACCCTAAGAAGTTATTTTGACCGCCCTATCCACATCATATACCCTTCCTATTGTTTAGTGGGAGACGGCAGACATTAAACAAGGGAGGATTCCGGAAAAACTACCTCAAGCCCTTCAGATGGTGAAGTACATGCTGGTGACGTTAACAACTCATCACCTTCATGGAATAGGGATGCTGTCCTAAAAATCCGCAACCCTATCCAATGGGTATTTGGAAATTAGTTTCTTATCCGCGGGATTCAGGTAAGGTGCAAAGCGGTACTTAATCGCGGGTCCCTTTTATATGTAGATTGCTAAGGTACTCCAATTTCTTGATTTTAAACCAAAACGAAGCAGATTCTACCTAGAGTTATACAACAGGTAGATGCTATTTTACAGCGTTGCCGGAGATCAAATGGCACAATGCTACAACATCATATTTTTGCAGTTGTGATATTGCCAAACCCGATAACCTTTACCCAACTACTGACCTTAGTTACAGGCTTAGAGAATGATATTTTAGATACTCTAACCGCTCGGTAAACCATAGTTCACCAGGCATCTATAACTACCGGTGTTGGGAAAACTTCTACTCAAATTGTTGTCACCGATACTTTAAGAATAGCCTGAAATGCTTAATTTATTGCCATACGAAAGTATTAACAGATCATGACTATATTGCTCTAGCTGAACCAAATTGGAATGTTAGAGGGGGGTCTAATCGACTGGGAAATCAATGAATCTTTTGCAGTCGCTGGGAAATTATCAATTCTGTTTTTTTTCTAGTAAATCAGTACTCGTAAACCTTTATCAATACACCAAATTGAGTAATTGTTTAAATTGCCCGCGGCCGGCACAGTGGGTATGCCGCCCGCGGGCGGCCGATGCCCGCGAGCGGCCCAGAACATATACAGTAATGTCTTTAAACTGACAAGGACCGTTAAACACCAGTGGATGTGGTACCGGTAAGCGGAACGGGTCTGAACATTGGGGGCTGCGGCTCTAATATATTTGCTTTTCCTGCTTGCATCCTTGTAGGTATTCCGGTGGGACGCCGACCGATTCACCAATAATTACTCAAATCAAGCTCCCCAATCCTTCGAGCAGCCTATCTTGCTTGGATATAATCACCCGAAATTCGATATTGGGGCACGGTTGAAGTTTGAATCGCTATCACAATAAACTGGTAAATGATTGTGTACATCGGAAGGCATTTGGAAATCAATGGTAAGATACATTCTACAATGGAAACATTACTCCTAACATGATATGTAGCCAAGTTATCCGATTGGAGCAAGTTTATGGAGCCATTATTGATACAGGGGCACGCAAAGAGTTTCGATTTGATTCGACAGCGGTTCTATGGGATCTCGCGAGATGAGATTGTGTGGCTTTAAAGGATTATATGCTTGCAGAATCAGCCTATCTAATACCAGAGCACCATTAGAATGTATTTAGTTTGGCTATACTTTGGAGGATGTAACATATCTAGGATCACTTTAGCAAGTTTTGCTTTCTAATCCACTTCCAGATAAAACTGCGTCCAGAGCTGCCAAATGCATAGTAGAGTGGTTAGCTTTAGTGGGCGTACCCAAAGATTATCCAGTGTGAAAATGAAACCGAATTAAAGGGAGTTCTTTTAGTTCGCTTACAGCGATATATTCTAAATCCACCCTTCCGATGATTACTGATGGCTCTGCTTCTGAGATAGTAGTTCGTAGGTCTGAGAGATTAGGGGCAAGTAGTTGGTAGTTGCAGTATAGGATAGTCGGTCAGATAGCTTTTCTGTGTGTCGTGTGGTTTCGTGCAATGAATATGTTATACCAAACATCGGAATATGTGATTATTGGTCAGAACACAACGGATAGACCCTAGACGTAAGTCTGCGCACCAATCAGCACACTGAAACCGAAGAACCTCAGTACCCAGCTATTAATTAGAACAACAACAAACCGACAGAATTACATGAAAATTAAAGTGAGACTTTCTCCATATGTTCAAGACTAAAAGCTTTCATAGCCGTCGGTAGAGGAAGTATCCCCATACCATTATTGTCCCATTTTCTTTTTCCTTGGGTGCAATGTAGTCTTTTATCCCACTTTTCTGAGGGTAATCTTATGGGCCCCTGTGCAGTAGCTGATTATTCTATACTACTTTCATCACTCCATAAAACTGTCTTAATAGGTCGTCAAATGTACAATGTCGATGTTCTTTAGCTCAGGCAAGACGTTTAGCTACTCGTTCGGCTGTTAACTTGGGTCGTTTTCGTGCTAGCCACTCTCTCATATTGTATGTGCTAGCATAGCGGTCGACAGTTCGAAGTTGCCATGGGTGCACAATATTTCCACGTAGGTATTGCTGTCCGATGACTCTAAATCTACCGAGAAATAGCTCACTGAGTTTGGTGGGTTTACCACTTCGTATAGCACTGTCTATAGACCTTATAGGTCTGATAAACATTTCACAGTATTATATATAAGGTCTTCCAATAATGAAAGGAGTAGTAGCAAAAGTATATAAAAAATAATGCAGCACTAGTACCGCACCTTTCTCTGCATTTGTCATCTCTCGTCTCAACGTTTTGGGTGCCGTCACTGTGATGTTACGTCGTTGTGTAGGTTGTAAAGACAACTGTCGTATTTGAAATAACTCTGATTCAACATTCTGTTACAAGTCGGGCTGAGTCCTCTCGATGCCTTTTTTTATTTTATTTATTTAGATAATTCAGCACTCGAATGAAGTTAACTAACCTATGATAGAGGACCGCATCTCCAGGCATATATGCTCAGTAGATTATCCCCCTCGGGGGCTGGTCTCTGACCCAGTATCTACGTACAAGGCCGATAACCTCCCAGAAAGAGAAAAAGGGAAATAAATCCGATATAGGTCAACGAAGCGCAATAAATCTTTGGCTGCCGGTTCGCTACACCGGTTCACCACACCGGTACACATCGCGCACTCTCGATTCACGGCTGATTTTATTTTTTCAATACTCATTATTACTCCTATTGGGTCTCAGTAGGGGGACCATGAGGAGCCACCCGGCGATTCATGGTTGAAACCACACCCTGCTATTGCCGCAATTGCGAACCCCCGGTAGCCCACGTATAAATCTCCACATGACCTGACGAGGTCTCGGATGAAGTCATTGATGCAGTTTGAGCTGAGGTCTTATCTTGTTGTGGTCCCAGTCATATCATGTGCAGAAAGCCTCCTGCCCATCCACAGGTGATTCATCTCCCCCACTGGTTTCATGCAGATAAACAGCCGGTATTCAACTGAGGCTCTGCTTAACCTTTTGCCCGATCTCCATATATGACCCCCAATGACTTGCTTTGAACTCCAAGGGCTCCAATTTTGAAGTGAACTATATCGTAGAACAGCTCACTAATAGATCTTCGACTGGTAACTCTAAGCCTTTGACCATGACAGTCGCGGCTAAGACCGTAGCAATACAGCACCAGGGGATCGCAATTGTGATTTCCGCCTGAATGAAAGTGCCGTGATTTGTAATGGCGACTCACCGATAAATACAAAAGTATTAAGATTTCCACCGCATTTATTAGAGAGGTTTTGGACCCCTGTACTCCGTACAATTGATTACAGTAACGCGACTAACTAATGCACCTGCTGGAAAGGAAGGCAGGGATTAGGTAAAAGATATCCAGACGACATTTCTTGGCCCTAGCTATCTTTAATAACAAAATCGAAGAGAGTTAGACTCTTGTCTTGGAATCAAGAAACTCTTCATATCCTGCATATCTACCATTACTTATGCAATATACAGTCATAAAATTGACGGAAGTGATGGTAGTGACCAGTTCTTCTTCTCATAGATGATCGGAGCTCGATATTGAGGTGTATCGTCATCGTCATCATCATCATCGTCATCGGGTAAGTCCATTGTAAGTGCATAGATGTAGCGCGCTGTCAGGATTGCTGCCAACATAAGCATGTTATCTGAACTCGTCATGTTATGTCGTTGCGTGTTGATGGTTACTAAGGGGAGATCGAAAGAAGGGTCTTGGCATGAGACTATGTACATAGAGTAGTTAGGTACCGTAGGTTCCGACAGGGGTGTACCACCTTACCTATTACCCTCCTGTGGAGGGTGTTGTGCCAACCAGACTAACCCATTACAGTATCGGAGCAAACACGGATATCAGTAACCAGACTAGGATATCAGACACTACTACACTCAATATAAGCAAGTAGATTTCACCCAACTATACTGAATGCGAACAGAAAAAATTGTCTACAACAACCACGGCTCATTTCTACTGGCAATATCCTCTGCACGCAAACTTGTCAACGTTGCCTGTACATGATTCACCCATTCCTCCATTCGCTGACTTTGTACGGTGTTATCCAGGTTAAGGTGCTCCAAAGACTCTTGTATTGCATAAAGCTATTGTTGTACTTTTTCACACCTGAATAACCCGACTTGTCATTTCTACATCATTACGCCCACTGCCTTCTTCTTCAACCCAGACTCCCATTGTTTCATACACCTCCATACCACACTCTGCAAACATCACTAAGGATGTTTTCCATCGGGCAGTAGTTAGGACTTCGACCTCAGTTTCCAAGTGGAAGATATCCGACATGGAAGTAGGTATTGCCTATGGAATTTGCATTGGCAGCGCAAATTCTCATCAAAATCAGGAACTTCCTTTCCCTTTGCAATGCGATCCGCAACTGCATCAAGTTCCACAGCAAGCAGTTTCTGAACAGGCACGGGTAGTTGACCAATCTCCGGATACTGTTTTGTAAAAACAGCAAGCTTTCAATTCCGAAAATTAGTTTGTGCTACTGCTGCACGATTATCACCACCCTTCGCAGCATATATGATATTCAATATCATGCCATAATTCCGTGTGGTGCTGCTTGCCCTATACTGCTATGCCGCCGTTTAATAATCTTGCCCTCTGTAGCGACTTTTGCAGGACAATTTTAGTGATTTGCGAAGCCGACACTCATACTTCTGAACTCGTAATGTGCCATTGCATTGAATGACCTCTCCTCGAAGTGTTGCAATTGAGTCGAGATATAGCTATATCTCATTAAACTTGTCAGCAAGGTTTACGCAGTTCAAATAAGACGGTACTGTAGTACAAGGCACAGGCAGAAATTGGCACCATAGCTCCCGACACTTGGACTGTATAGCGGTAATACTGTGGAATGACAGTATACCAGTACGTTACGATTCCCCATATATCTACTCCTATTTTCTGTTCGCATTCAGTATAGTTATGTGAAATCTACTTGCTTGTATTGAATGTAGCAGTGTCTGATATCCGTGTTGCTCGGATACTGTAATAGGTAAGGTGGTATGCCCCTCTCGGCGGGCTTGAGGCGCTTCCCTTTTTTCGCATCTTTTTGCTTACAGGGCTAAAAGTGCGCTACATGGATTATAAGATATGTAGCGTGCAGGGGTCCAAAACCTCTCTAATTTTTATTTCATTTTTCTCTTTCTGGGGTACCGTATTTTCTGGTTCTTTATGACCCGGCGCTACTGTAGCTACAAGGGATAGAAACAAGGTTGTCATATAGAGACTTATATACATTCAGCTAGCTACGTATGGGCGACAAAAGTCAACATTCTCATCTCCTGTTCCTGTCTCAGTACATTCTGCCCGGCCTATGTACAGAAAGCATAATGAAGTATTAAACAGAGAAATACTGGAGGCGCTGAAGGAAATGCTGGCGGAAGTGAGGCAATACTGGAAGAAGAGAGGCAATACTGGCAGATTTCATCAACCTATGAATACACGTATACCACACCTTGAGAAGACCGAGCGCATATACTTACATATCAACAAGAGTTTACATATCCATGTCCTAACCCTTGTAGCTACAGTAGCGCCGGGTCATAAAGAACCAGAAAATACGGTATACGTATGTATTGTATTCTGCGTAAATCTTTTTTTTTTTTTTTGGGGGGGGGGGAGAAGGACCGGCCCCGGAGGTTAATTACTAAAGCATGGGTACATGACAAAGACAACTGCGTTAAGCAACAGAGCAATGCTCGGAGTCACAACGGTGCTTCGTCACCTAACCAGCAACATTTTTTCACTTTCATGTTAAGAGCACACCTCAAAAAGTTAACCAAGAACAAGGTCCCAGAGGACCCAGCCATCTGATTATGATTACACTTTGTGATGGAAATATTTAAGAATGCCTCTTTGGTAGGTTAATAATTAAATATTTGTTTAAGACTTTGTATGTGCACAGATGTCTTTTATAATGATGTAAGAAACATACTATCTAATTCAATGGGGCAAGAAGAACCTACATATGAACACCATTCCGCAGTTTGGCAGTACATCTGCTGTCCTCAATACATTCAATCAATGACAACGTTTTCCCCCCCTGCGCATGTGGGGACAAGGAATAGCAATGATCAGACCAAATACGTCCGGCCCCATAATGTACAGCGTACATCAGCCAGACGACGAGTACATTCTTGGTTCCAAGGTTGTACAAATAGTGAGTGGGGGAAAGGGTGTTTATTCATGCATCCGACGCATTGCCAACCAGACTACCGACGCATGGCTCTATGGCTCACCAGATTAGCGATCTCATTTTAGATGTCTGCCAAGCCTTCCAGTATTAATTCTACTCGCTACTCACTCACAAATATTTACCACAAAGCACATTAATTCTAATGTCGCGTACTACCATCTGTCGTTCTTTTAGTCCCCTATGCTTACTCTGCCCGCGGAGAATACCAGTACATTGAGCAGTCCGGTTTCTAAGGCATATGTTCACACTACATACAGTCTAGTAGCTATCCTCTCAATAGATATCCGAAAACACCGACCATGTACATCTAAATCTTGGCTTATGCACTTTTAAGTGGATAGACTATTTGTATCCAGTTTTCGAGTCCGGTGTGAATACTAGGGGTATTCAAAGTTAAATTTGGAGCCAAAATTCTTGTGCGTTTTTAACGCCGGAAAAAACGGCCTAACTTTGAGTACCCCGCGAAAAAGGGCGAAAAAAGTAACCAGACTACGAAAAAAGCAGTATTTATGCGCCCGTTTACTCCACGTTCGATTTTGCCCACATATTGAATTTAAGGCTAAGGGTAAGCTAAGACAAAGGTAGTTAGCGCTTTAAGTTAGTCAGGTTGGCACGTGTACACGCACCTATGACACTAGAACTAGGTTTCGACTAGTCAAGCCAGACTAGGTTTCGACTAGTCTGGTTTTTCGACGTAATCGGTTCGATACAGGTCCCCACATTTCAATACACCACTACGACGCATCGAGTTAGGCTATCGAGGTAGGGTCTGGGGTTGAGAATCGTGGTAGATCAAGTCATAGCTAACTCGGAGTGAAGATGGCGGACACGATCTCAGAGAAAGACACAACCGAAAGAGAGCCAGGAGGATGAAACGCTGGCGGGGGCGGAAGGGGGTGGGGGTCCAGGGGGCGAAGGGGAGCATCAAGTGTACACACCTGGGCAAGCTTGTTGGCATACAAGCTACGAGATGAATCACGTGAAGTTCTGTATTTGACAAAGTCGCTGAGAGGCCTGGGCCGGCTCCCGGCTCAGGATCTAACAACCTTGTGCCTACTACGAATTCAGGCTAGCCTTTCACTAAGGCTAACCCACGTTGTCCTGGAGACATGTGTTTACTTGACTTGTTGTTCTTGGCAGAATTCGCACAAAAAAGAGCCAGATTTGTAGTCTGGTTGGCTAAACGGGGTCCTTTCTGTGTGAAATCGACGCAAAAAAGTTTGTGTGGCGATGGTCGCAAAAAACGAAAAAAACGAAAAACCACCGATCTGAAAAAAAAGTATTTTTCGGCCGAAAATCTTAACTTTGAATACCCCTACTGTAATAGCTTACCCTGATCTTTGCGATAGGTACTAATGGATTCCAGGTGTCTTATCCATCTTGGTTGGTACCCGTACGTTCTAGCCGATGACGCTTAGGAATGGCTTTCGCAATTTATTTACTGAACATAGCCGATATTTGCATACCGCTCATGCAACCAGACTAGCATACCGCATAATCTGGGACTTGGACCCCAGCCAAATTAATTATTCGGTTGTGCCTTCGGGCCAGAGTATCCATGCAAGCCACCGACTAAGAGTATCCATGGATTCTATGTACTATAGCGCCCCCAGGCTTTCCCATTATACCGGTTACACCGCCCAAGTCTTCACGCTCTTCGACAATGGGAGGTTCAAGTATTGAATAATCTCAATTTTACATGGAACTCTGCTATCCTGAAATCGATTCTACTCATGAACAGAGGTAATACTCGAGTAGTCTGGTGCCAACCAGACTAATTAATACTCGAGAGCCCATCGGAGTTATGAAGCAGGACCAGGCCCACGGAGTACGGGGCACCATCGTAAGGCCCCACAAAGAGCTGAGGCGCCAAGGAACCTGGCAACTGAATTGCAACTCTGACATTTTCTCGGGCACTCAATTTGCGATCGTGCAACTATAGAACCAGGGAGTTTCGATGGAACAACTAAGCCTATCTTTGCAGCATTTTGTATGCGTGTCCCATCGGACAGTGCATTCTCCTTGACTGCCTGACTATGTACTTGTGGGCAAATTGATGGCCGGTAAGACTTTGTCCGGTGGGTAGGACTTTTACCCGTACACTGCGACTCTGGGTAAATGGAAATGAAACCTCCCGGTGACAGACGTTAAAATAGGACAGCAAGTACGATTTGGTGTCCCTCGAGCAGGGTTGGCTGCTGTAGAGTTGCCGGAACATTCTACCGTGCGGACTCGCAGCAATGAGCTATAGATGCACATATTTACGGTGTATCAGATGTCAGCATTGGGATATACTGTAATATATGTTTATATACATCAGCTTATAAGCTGTCCTTATTGCCATCGAGCCTCTTCTCGCATAGCAACTCGAATATAGCACCTGGACCACCAAAATATACATGCTTGGGGTGACGGTTATTGCAACGTTTATCCCTCGAGAATATTTATTGCTATTATCCTCCGGATTCAATTATCCCATCTTCCAGCAGTTAATATCAAACATCAGTTGACCTACATCATACCTCATGTCCACCATGTCCACCTTCGAATACTCCTGTCCAACATCTCCCAACCTCAAGACCTCTAGTTCAAACTCTCCCACTCCCAATTCCTCCGGTTCAAACTGCTCCACCCCCGGATCCTCAACAAACACTTCCAGCTCGGAAGGAATCCCCGAGGATCTCTTGGGAAATGCTCTCTCACCAATAGCAATTATTGGTTTGAGTTGCCGCTTCCCAGGAGATGCTACTAGCCCATCCGAGCTCTGGGATATGCTCTCGAATGCGAGAGACGCATGGTCGGAGTGGCCGGCAGAGAGGTTTAATAAGGAGGCATTTCATCACCCTCATACAGGGAGATTTGGTTCAGTAAGCTTGATATTTTACTCTTGATAATTAATTTCTATAGTTTTTAATGCGCATGCATATGCCAGTGTTACCCGGGTATGCATGATGAGCTAATACGTAGAGTTGGGTGTATAGATAAATGTCAAAGGCGGATATTTCTTGAAACAGGATATTTCGCATTTCGATTCGAATTTCTTCAATATCAATGAGGAGGAGGCAAAGGTAAGCTGACAGCTGATGGGAACAACTAGATTGGCGATAGAAGTAAAGCCGCTGACTTGTGAATCTTCAGGCAATTGACCCTCAACATAGGCTACAGCTCGAAAATGTCTATGAAGCTCTTGAAAATGGTACGTCCAGCTCCCAGTCCCGTGCACATGATAAACAAACATCATAGTGCAGATAATCGGATCGATCACCCACTGACAATGATTCGAATTTCGGACAGCTGGCATACCCATGGAAACTCTCATTGGCAGCCAAACCGGTGTCTACACCGGAACCTTCAACCGGGACTATGGGGATATCCTCGAAAGAGATATGGACAACCTCCCGCGGTACTACTCCACCGGCACCGCTCCATCCTGCCTCGCAAACCGCATATCCTATTTCTTTGACCTCAAGGGCCCGAGTATAACTGTTGACACAGCTTGCTCGATTGGATTAGTGTCGTTGCATCTCGCGTGTGAGAGCCTGAGGAGTGGGGAATCGGAGATGGCAATTGTCGGTGGGGTTAATTTGATGCTGGGGCCTGACCCCGCGATCAAGGCGGGCCCGTTGAAGTAAGTGTCTGACCCGGGCACCAGATCTTGATGAGAATTATATATGCAAGAGAATGGGTCTGCTGACGCTAGACGTATATATAGGTTTCACTCACCAGACGGAAAATGCTACTCCTATGACTCCCGTGCAAGCGGTTACGCCCGAGGCGAGGGCGTAGCAACACTAATCATCAAGCCCCTATTCTCAGCCATCAACGACGGCAACCCTATCCGCGCCATCATCCGTGGCACAGGCGTAAACTCCGACGGGCGCACCGCCGGCATCACTATGCCCAGCCAGATCGCACAAGAAACTCTAATCCGTCAGACCTACGAGCGAGCTGGTCTCGACCCATTAGAGACCATATTTGTAGAAGGGCATGGCACGGGGACACCGGCAGGAGATCCAATTGAAGCGGGTGCGTTGGCGGCGGTTTTTGGTAAGGGGAGGGAGGGAGATAGGAGGTTGTGGTTGGGCAGTGTGAAGACGAATCTGGGACATTTGGAAGGAGCGAGTGGTTTGGCTGGGGTAGTGAAGGCGGTGTTGATGGTAGAGAAGGGAGAGATTGTGCCGAATCTGAATTTCGTGAAAGCGAACCCGAGGATTAAGATGGAGGAGTGGAAGCTTAGGGTAAGATGGCACCTATTCACCATGTTTTATCGTGAATATTTATGGAAGGTAGCTAACTAGTATTTCACAACGTAGGTTCTAAATTGTGCGAAGTCGATCCCGTGGCCTGCTGGGGAAGTGCGCCGCATTTCAGTCAATAGTTTCGGGTTTGGTGGCACGAACGCACATACCATAGTTGAAAATGCAGAGCAATACCTTCTCTCCCGCAATCTCAGAGGCCCGGCCATTCAGAGTGTCTACCCATGTACACGCGCAAAGTCTGGCTCTGTGGCCGTGGGCGGTACCAACGACTTTCCAACGGCCAAAATTTTTGTTTTCAGCAGTCACTATCCTGACGGAACTATCTCAGCAATGCAGCAGCTGGCAAAGTACCTTGAGAAATCCCCGGTACCCCCAGGCCTTTCCGATTTGGCACATACGCTGGCCGAGCACCGCTCGAGGCTGCCATGGAAGGCAGCAGTTGTTGCATCCTCAGTTCCGGAATTGATACAAGCTCTGCAAGCACACCGACACAATCAAGTCGTCCGATCTTCTCAGCCTCCGCGTATGGCGTTTGTGTTCACTGGGCAGGGGGCGAATTGGCATGCTATGGGTAGGGAGTTGATTGATACATTTCCTGTTTTTAGACGTTCGTTACAGATGGCAGGGAGACATTTGAAGAGCCTCGGTGCAGAGTGGGATCTGATGGGTACGTTCACTCCTCGTACTCTTTTTCTAGTTTGTTTGCACGGCCGTTTCCCAGGCGGCGGAAAGACTACAGTACTTGTTGAGTTTTATTGGCTTAAGCATCGTCTTGGAAACTACTCAAGCCTGCTCAATAGACTCCCTATAATTGCATAAGCTGACAGCCGCATGCCTCAACAGGTGAACTGGAAAAAGATGCACGCAACACACGAGTGAACGACTACCTCCTGAGCCACCCTGTCTCCACCGCAATCCAAATAGCCCTTGTCGATCTTCTCTCCTCGTGGGGCGTGAAGCCAAGAGCTGTCATCGGACACTCTAGCGGCGAGATAGCAGCAGCATACGCTGCCGGTGCTGTGACACTCGAAACTGCCATGGCCATTTCGTACCTCCGTGGTATATCCAGCTTGAAAGGGAAAGAAAGGGCACCAGAACTGAGAGGAGCAATGCTGGCAGTTGGTCTCTCTCAGGATGAGACGGAGTCATATTTCCCAGTGCTCGATCCTACTAGAGGCAAGGTCATTGTCGGGTGCATCAATAGTCCTTCTTCAGTTACAGTTTCCGGAGATGCAGCCTCTATTGACGAACTTCAGGCAACGCTAGAATCTAAAGACGTCTTCACTCGCAGGCTGAAGGTTGAAACTGCCTATCATTCCCACCACATGTCTGTAGCTTCAGAAGAATATGGACTTTTACTCGAAACGATGGAGACCAAAGACAGCTTTGTCCCTGGGACTACATACTGGAGTTCTGTGACAGCAACACAGCTCACTCATCCCTCACAACTTGCAGGTGGCTACTGGGTTGAACACATGGTTTCCCCGGTGAGATTCTCAGAGGCACTGCAATCGATGTGCCTAGCCCAAGAAGAGGACCAAGTCATGAGAAAGCAATACTCTGTGGATATCTTGGTTGAGATTGGACCCCACAAGCCTCTCGCTGGACCTATCCGTCAAATCCTGGACAAACTTTCAACGGCAGGGAATTCTGGAAAGCAAAATACTCCACAGATCACACATATTTCCACGTTAATTCGAAATAAGAACGCTGTTAGCGCACTTCAGGAGACAGCTGCTACGTTATTCCTTCATGGTTATTCCGTTAATTTCGATGCCGTCAATTTTCCAGAATCAAATTCCCCACGAGTTGTCCTGACCGATCTACCCTCCTATCCCTGGAATCACACTGCCAGCCATTGGCATGAATCCCGGCTCAGCAAAAACTATCGATTCCGGAAGTTTCCCCGACATGAGCTTCTCGGCACCCCCGTACCAGACTTCACCGAGCTAGAACCGAGATGGCGTAATATACTACGTCTCGCCGAGATCCCTTGGGTCAAACATCATAATGTCCAGGGTGTCATTGTTTTTCCTGGTGCGGGTTATATTGCTATGGCTCTAGAGGCTGCCCTGCAATTGGCAAATCTCACTAAACAAACCAACGTCAAGGGGTTTCGGCTTCGTGACCTTTCCTTCCACAAAGCTCTTGTTATGCCAGATGAGTCTGAGGGTATTGAAACAAGTTTTGTGCTCCGGCCAAATGGGGATGGGACATGGAACGAGTTTCGGGTTATTTCGTTCCAGGACAATGGAATGGCAATCGAACACTGTCGGGGATTGATCTCGGTGGAAGTGGAGGCTGCTACCCCCGAGGTTGGTGGTCATGCCGAAGAAGTCAAAGCGGCGGGGATGAGGAACAAGCGAAGGTTTGAATTGGCAGAAGGAACTTGCAATTATTCTCCAGAAATCAAAGGGTTGTATGATACTATGGACACCGTGGGGCTCCACTTTGGGGAAATGTTCAGAAATATTCAAAGCGTCAAATACGGCTCAGCCGAGACTCTTGCCACTCTGTTCACGCCGGAAACCGCAGAGTGTATGCCAGGGAATTTTGAATACCCAAATCTAATCCATACCACGACACTGGATGCGGTCCTACAGCTCATTTTCCCCACACTAGATTGCTTGTCGGAACCGAAATTGGGATTGCCAAGACGTATCAAGGAGATTTATGTGAATCGGAATATCAACAATACTGCAGGCCACCAGTTCCGGGCACATGCAGTTGCTGTGGGAAAGCAAGAAATTTCAGTCATGGTGGTTGACCCAGCTCTGGGCTGTGATGCAGAAGTGTTTGGCGAGCCTGTCATTGAGGTAAATAACTTCAGCTGGGCGGTTATCAGCAATGACTCGGAGAAGCAGTATTCGAAACTCAAGGAGGAGGGGCCAGAGCAATATGATAAGGTTTGTTCCAAATTATCGTGGGATCTCGATGTTGATTTGATCAGGCGTGAGGACGGAATGGAGTTGTGGGGACAGGAGTCAGATATCAAGGAGTCAAAGGCCATTGCTGAACTTGAAAGAGTTGCGTTTTACTACATCCAGATTGCACTGGAAACCCTCAGCCCCGACGAGCAGGCACACATGGAAACTCATCAACGCAAAATGTACCAGTGGATGCAACGAAAGGCCGCACTAGCATTGGAGAGGAAGCTGGCTCATCAATCGGAGGATTGGCTTTCAGTTACCGCCGAAGAACGCAGGGCGTTCTGCGCGTTAATCGCATCTAGATCCGAATCTACCGATGCACAAATGCTCACCCGGATTGGTAGAAATCTCGTGGGGATCCTCCGCAAGGAAGTTCAGCCACTTGAGCTCATGCTTGAGGACGGCCTGTTGTCCAGATCCTACCGGGAGGGTCTCGGGTCAGCTAGGATGGCTTCCCAGGCGGCAGGTTACCTTCAGAAACTTACCTTCAAGCGTCCTGATATTAGTGTTCTCGAGATTGGTGCTGGAACTGGTGGTACGACCGTGCCAATGATGGAGATTCTGGGAGGTGGAAATACACAGAAGCCAAGGCGCTTCTCACACTTCACTTTCACAGACATCTCCAGTGGGTTTTTTGAGAAGGCAAAGGATAACTTGAGACCTTGGGGGGATCTGTTTACTTTCAAGACGCTAGATATTGAGGTTGACCCTAAGAAACAGGGCTTTGAGTACCACCAATATGATGTGATCATCGCCACGAATGTTCTTCATGCCACGAGTAATTTGCGGCAGACACTTACCAATGTCAGGAAGCTCCTGAAACCAGGTGGAAAACTTTTATTGAGTGAGATCACGAATTGCCCATTGAGGCTCTTTACTGTGTTTGGAACGTTGCCGGGTTGGTGGCTTGGTAAGTTTCCCAGTGATAACTATCCTTAGATTTTATTGTCTTTTCTCGTTGGCGTAGCAATCTCAAGTAGCCTTTACTGACAGAACTTCTCTTCTAGGTGAGCTCGATGACAGGGAGTGGTCTCCAACTCTGACTGACGAAGAATGGAGGACCTTGCTGCAGGAAACCGGGTTCAGCGGCCTTGACCAGTGTCTTTGGGACTATCCGAGGGAAATTGACCATACAGCCAGTGTGATTGTATCCACCGCTCTGGGGCTAAATATTGCAGAACGTCCCACCCTGACAACGAAAATTGTCTATGATCAATCAATGTCACAATTGGCTGCGGGATTGGTACCAACCTTCGAGGGCTTGACTGGAGTTGCACCTGATCTGATACCAATGAGGGACCTTAAATCGTTGGTATTCGACCTGGGGTTACAGGACGGAAGGTATTACATTTTCCTAAGTGCAAATTCCGAACCCAGCGTGGAACAACATCATTTCGAGTCACTACAAGCCATTCTCAGGGGAAGTTCAAGGGGCATACTTTGGATTTCGCAAGGAGGCCAAATGGATGTTGCATTTCCGGAATCTGCTTGGATCACTGGGTGTGCTCGAGTCGCTCGGAGAGAAAATCCCGGTTTGAAATTTGTCACCCTTGATATGTGCCCACAACGGGCCCTGGATGTCAGCAAGCACATTTCCGCCTCAGCGGAAGCAATTACCCGGGTTTTTAGTGCAACATTCATGCAACACCACGAGCAACTTGGGACACAACTCGAAGTCGAATTAACTGAGCGTGGGGGTAAAATTTATATCCTCCGGTACATTGAAGACGACAAATTGAATGCCGAAATCGGGCAACAGCAGCAGCATCGTGATGGAAATGTGGTGGAAGAACTAGAGCCATGGCCGTTCAACAAATTCTCGGGATCACCGCTCGCCTTGGAGGTTGGCACGGCCGGTTTGCTCGACTCCCTCCATTTTGTCGATGATCCAGATTTCAGCGACACCAATAACCTACTTCCTGATGATTGGGTGGAACTCGAGGTGCGTGCCATGGGTGTCAACCCCAGAGACGTCATGAACGCAATGGGTGAGCTTGAGGGGGATGACTCTGAGTTAGGGTATGAGGCGAGCGGAATTGTTATTCGTGTTGGCAAGAACGTGGCGCATCTTCGGATTGGAGATCGGGCTTGTGCGTGGGCAAAACGGGCATATACTAATCGTCTTTGCACTCATGGAGCAGTCACACAGCCTATCCCAGATAATATGTCGTTTGAAGAAGGGGCAGCTATACCGATGGCGTGGTGTACCGCTTATGCATCGCTGTATGATGCTGCACGCCTGGAACCTGGAGAAACGGTGCTTATCCATTCTGCTGCTGGTGCAGTAGGGCAAGCTGCCCTCGCACTCGCACGTTTGAGAGGAGCGGAGATCTTTGCAACTGTTGGTAGTGCCAAAAAGAAGGAACTGATTATGGAGCACCACGGCATTCCTGCGGACCACATCTTCTCAAGCCGTGATTCCTCTTTTGCGGCTGGGATTATGCGAATGACGAACAATAAAGGAGTGGATGTCGCTTTAAACTCTTTGCCTGGGGAGTTGCTGCGACAGACGTGGAATTGCGTTGCACCATTGGGTAGATTCATTGAGATTGGCAAGAGGGATATGAGCAATGGCGGACGACTGGATATGGCACCGTTCCTGGAACAGAAGACATTTGCCTCCATCAACATCACTCAGATATACACCAGGCGGATTGAAAAAGCAGGGAAGCTATTTCGGGCAACCATGAAGATGTTTCATGATGGACTTATCAAGCCCAGATCTATTCATCCCTTGACGGTATATCCCATTTCAAAAGCGGAGGAGGCATTTCGTCTTATGCAAGCTGGGAAGCATCTCGGGAAGTTGGTTCTGAAGCCCGAGGCTGAATGCAGGATAAAGGTTAGTTTCGTTCCCTTTTTGGAAGGTTAAATCAAAGCGGATGCTAATATTGTCAGGTTCTGCGAAAAATATCAAAATCACCACAGCAGTGCTTCTCGGGGGATGCCACCTACCTTATGGTTGGTGGTCTGGGTGGCATTGGCAGGTGGTTAGCTCAGTGGATGGCTGAGACTGGTGCCCGGTATTTAGTCCTCCTTTCTCGCAGCGGGCTAAACAACTCCAGCGCTGCCCAATTGGTTGATAAGCTGTCCTCACGAGGAGTCATAGTCAAGGTATGCAAATGTGATGTTGGTGACGCAGGACAACTGGCGGATGTACTGGCTACAGTTGCAGCTACAATGCCGCCAATTCGCGGAGTTATCCACGGGGGCATGGTTCTCAGGGACGCGACACTCGAAAGAATGGCCTTTGGGGACTTCAAAGCTGCTCTCCGCCCAAAGATTCAAGGTACATGGAACTTACACAATCAGCTTGCGCATGTCCCTCTTGAATTCTTCATCATGCTTTCTTCAATTGCCACAGTTGTCGGCAATCCTGGTCAATCCAATTATGCTGCTGGTTGCAGCTTTCAGGATGCATTTGCCCACTTTCGACGATCACAGGGACTCCCTGCGTTCTCCTTGAATCTGACTGCAGTTGGAGATGCGGGTTACGTTGCAGAAAATGCAAACATACGTGAGAGTATTGAGCGTGAATTCCATGTCATGCGAATGGAACAGGTCACGGGGATTCTGCAAGCGGCAATACTTCATCCTGATACACCTTGCCAAATAGTAACTGGGTTATACGGCAGGTTAACAACATACGCACGTGGGGATGGAAAGCTGCAAGAACCAAAATGGCTGGATAAGGCAACGATGCGGCAGCTCAAGATGAACTTGATATCCTCCACCACTACTACTACTGCGATACAACAGGATTTGAAGCAGTCAGACTACAGCCTGGATAATGTAACCTCTCTCAAGGAGGCAGTCTACATCGTCAGTAAAGGCCTCATACAGAAATTGTCAACGTTCCTTTCTTTGTCAGAGGATGAGGTTGATCCTTCCCGCACGATGGCAGCGTATGGTGTCGATTCCCTTGTCGCGATTGAGCTTCGTAATTGGTTGCTGAGAGAGATGAAGGCTGATGTGCCACTATTTGAAATAACCGGGTACTCCTCAGTCACTGCATTGTCGGAAAAAATTGCAAGGCGTTCGCAATTACTTCCAAAGGGTATCCTGGATGATGGAAATACACCGCAGACAACAGAAGACCTTACCACGCAGAAGGTAAAGCAGGAGCAGTTGCGGGTCGAAAAAATGCAAAAGATGCTTGAGAAATACTCTGCTAGAATTGATTCACCTTCCTTAGCTGCAGCAACGAACGTTCATGCCGTCGAATCTGGGTGGACATTTGTGCTGACCGGGTCGACTGGGTTTCTCGGATCCTATCTACTCCATAGCCTCCTCTCCCACCCTAAGGTCGAGAAAATCTTCTGTCTGAACCGTTCCCCCAACGCCTCCGAGAACCAGCTCGAAGCCATGCGCATCCGAGGCCTAGACACCACTCTATTGCACTCAAAAGCGGAGTTTGTCCAAATCAACATGGCGGAGGAGAAATTGGGTATTCCAGAAGACATTTACACCAGAATCCTCTCCTCCGCGACTCACATCTTACACAATGCCTGGACTCTAGATTTTATTCTTCAGCTTGATAAATTTGAAGTACACATCAACGGCGTCCGATCAATCATCAACCTCAGCATGGCATCACAAAGGCGAGCAAGGATAATGTTTATATCTAGCATTGCATCTACTGCTAATTGGAACAAACTGCACCCAGGGACTCAACTTGAAGAAGAAATAGTGCTTGACTGGAGCGTTCCTCCGAGCTATGGGTACCCCGAGTCGAAGTATGTTGCGGAGAGGTTGTTGCATCTTGCTAGTACGAGCATCAAGGAGTGTCCGCCGATCGACATTATCCGCGTGGGGCAGATTGCTGGACCGGTAGATGAGCCTGGACCGTGGAATAAGAATGAGTGGTTGCCGTTTTTGCTTGAGAGCTCGAGGACGTTAGAGGTGCTACCGGGGGATTTGGGGGCAATGGACAATTGTGACTGGGTTCCTGTTGATACGTGCATGAAGATTATCATGGAGTTTGTGGATGGGGCATCCAAGGGGGAACGGGACAAAAGTGGACTAAGAGTGCTGCATGTGTTGAATCCAAAACGCACGAGTTGGAAGTTTATGGTGCCGACTGTGAGGGATTGTTTACAGAAGGGATCGCGGAAGGAGATTAAAGTGGTGAGTTATACAGAGTGGTTGGAGGCGTTAAGGAATAGTCAGCCGGACATGAAGACGAATCCGGCGTATGCATTGTTAGATTGGTACGTGATGATAGGGCAAAAAGAGAATGTGGGGATATTTAGGCAGAGAGTTGGGCAAAAAGAGAGTTTACTTGGCAGTAGGACGTTGAGGGAGTTGGGTAAGGTGAGCGAGAAGTGGATGAGAGGGTGGATGGAGCAGATGGGTTTTTGAGTCAGGCCGTATTTGGATTGATGAGAAGTGTCTTTTTGGTATATGTTTTTCGTTATCATATGGGCAAACAGGGTCCCTTTCTATAATTATGATACACAGTACAGTATCTATTCGATACATATGTTAATGTATATTTCTATTACAATACAAAAAGCCTATTCATCTCCGAAGAACAATATCAAATATCGCGCAGGAGTAAGTAAGGATTGCAATTTCGGACAATGCTAAGAGAAAATCAACGTTATATTAAGTTAAAGAAAGTTTTTTTTGGCCATGCCCAACCGTAGAACTGAAGTGTTGGTTGCGTTGGCAAGGAGGAGGGGAGGGGTTGTGAGTTTTTGTTGGTCGAGGATTTTGGTTGAAGTTAATCGTGCTTTGCTGTGGACTGTGCACTCTTCATGATCAGGAGGGTCTGTGAGGGAAGGGAAAGGATGCGATGGAGGCCAAAAATCATGAGTGTTGTGATTCGTGGGGTTATTGCGTTGTGGATGTGTTGCGGAGTTTTCCGTGCAGGGTGACGCAACATGTCTTGGATGTGCAAGAGATTGGGGGGCGGATGAAGTTGTATATTTACTTCCTGGTCTTACCTGTACGTGAGAGATATATTCATTAAGTAACATTACATGGGTATATTATAAAATGAGAAAGCGACAGCAGTTGGCGCTACTTCTGCGGAGATGCATTTAAAAAAAGATACCATTCGCCCCAACCTGGTCGCCGGGGCTGAAGGATCCGGTTCCAAGGATCAATTCAACATCCTCCCCTTCGATACAATCACCGCCGCCGTCTGCTCCATGATCTCCTACACCCAAAAGCACCCATCAGTCACCATCCCAGAGAAGTGGCGAGAGAAAGTAAAACCTACCACATGCCGCACCAGGGCCTCCATAATTTCCATGTTTTCATGAAAATCCTCATCCCATTCAATCGCAAAATGCTGCTGATCAACGATGTACTTCAACTCGACATCGTACGACATACGGAACAGCGTAACCATCCAACCTATATACACCATCATCAGTCCCCATCGCCTCTATCAGATTTCATCAACTTAGAAGAGTAAAGCACCAGAGCACAAAACCCCCACCACCTGCAATCCCTCTTCCTCAACCCTCTTCCTTGCCCACCCCAATAAACTCTGCATTGCCCTCAATATCTTCCTGCGATCAATTGCTGCCTTCATATCTGAATTCGGCCGGTCACTCAACCGACTAACCTCAATCACGCCCAAATCAAACCTAAACCCCTTCTTGATGCATCTAAATACCCCATCGTACCGATCGCGTTCAGATTGGCCCGGAATAATCGCCAGCTCTTTCCGCAGAAGAGAGAGGGTGGAGGACCGCGAGAAGAGATAGTCAATGAAGTGCGGCCAGAGGTTGGAATCGTACCAGCCTTCTTTGATTTCAGGAGCCCAAGAGGGCTGCAGAAATTTTTGACGTAGCCGGAGAACAGTTTGCAGAGTGTTACGGATGTAGCGAAAGTAGAATGTTGTGTCGGAGGAAGGGCAGTCAATGGAGATTTGATCGGGTATGTCGGTACTGTGGAGTAATTCGGGAAGGAATTGTCGTGAGGCGACGGTGTAGGACTCGGGGGCGGGGGGGAAAGGGGGCATGTGAAGTAATGCGGCTTCGCGAGTGTAGTCGTCGCAGGTGTTTAGATCGAGGAGCAGTTCATTGGAGGTAGCGGGAGTAGTAGTGGTGGTGATTTCATTCTCCTCTGTGCCTTCTTCTTCCTCTTCCTCCTCTGGCGCCCCACCATCATCCCCTCTCGCCCCAGCAACCCTACTGATCCTCACGATCGTCCCCACCCTTCCCTTCGGCTCCACATTAACCTTCATAACATTATTCACCACATTCTTCTTCGTTCTATCTCCAAAGACAAATAATAATATCAGCTAAGCAACAACCTTCGGGCCCCCCGGGAGCAGCAGCCATGGCGCATGTCCTCTAAAACCGGGATCTGGGGAGCCAGCAACAGAAGAATATCTTTGATCCCGTAGGACCCCCCCAGATTCATGGTAAGCCGTAGCAAGACCATGGTTTGGCATCCTCAGGATTAAATACACACATGTACTCACGAAGAAGAGAAGTGATAAAACACTGGGTATCCCCGGCAGAGAGCTGATATAGCCGTAGCATATATCATTCCCCTCCATAACCGGCATTTACGTGATCAATAGAAAACACGCAAATGTTTCAAGAGCAGAGCCATAGCAATACCATGGTGCTTTTGTATTTGGGATATCCCTCTATATGTAATACCTCCTTCTTCCGACAATGGTGTTCGCGTTATGTACCGGGGGTATACGTACATCTTCTTCCCGATGGTTTTCTTTCCGATCCTCCGGCTCACAGCAGGATTCCCTTTTAATAGCGTCCTCCAATAATGTTTCGGTAATCCGGGGGGGACGCCGCCAATAGTTTTTGTGAGGTGGGTTTCGCAGAAAAGGCGGAAGGTGGGCTCTGTGAGGTTGTCTTTGTGCTCGTGAAAGAAGTCTTTAATTTCGATAGGGATTTTTGAGAGGTCGCTCGATGAAGTTGACGATGTCGCTGACGATGTCGCTGACGATGTTGCTGACGATGTTGCTGACGATGTCGCTGATGATGTCGCACGCGTCTTTTTGGAGCGAGATGGCCGGGAAGGGCGCGCGGTGGTGACAGTTTCCTCCTCGTTCGAGTTTGTGCAAGTGGAGGTGGAAGCGGGGACTCGGCGCTGACGCATCGTGCTGTACGAAATAAATATATATGACAATAGCTAAGAAAAAAAAAAACTGCCTTAATTCATATCACCAGATTGCTCGCATTCTTATGATATTCCCAACCAATTCAGCCCTGGGGGGAAAGGGGGGCGGGGATATCTAAAAATGGAAGGTGCTGGCGTGAGTGTGCATAACGGGCTTGGCACTAGAGGAGTTTAAGAGCATGACTCTCGGGAGTTTAGTGAGAATGTTGAGATAGCTGAGATAGCGGAATGACAATAATCTTATCTACTCATAATATCTATACGCAGTGAAAACTTGAAGATGATGCCAACACAGATTTCAGAGTTTCTGTATGTACTGCTTTTTTTTTTTTTTTTTTCTATGTGGGTATTGATTTAAAGCCGCCCGTAGGGGAAGGAAGAAGGAAGAGTGGTTGTAGTTATTACTTAGTATTTGGAAATTCAATTAAAAAAAAACGGATCTTTGCTAAGCTATCTTACCGGAATAGCACGGTGTAAGATAGCTTAGCAAAAACAATTGGATTAAGATGGGGTAGACTAGGTGGGAGATATGTATAAATGATAAAATGTAAACAAAACTGGCTCCAGGCACTATTATTGCCAGGGGGAAATTATTTCTTGACGCACTCAATACAATGTTGACTATCATGAGGGTTAGTAACTCATTTACTCGCCGTTCAATCTCTATCTTGACTATTTGGAGATACGAATGCCTTGCCCCCCCCCCATATCTGGTGTGCAAAGGTCATGAAATACAATCAAAACACGAAATACCAAAAATAAAACAAGCAAGGTAAGAAAGTATACAGGTAAAGTAAACAGGATAATGAAAGGTACAGTAGCTGTCCCTCGGTATCCGTAATCACGACAACCCCGTTCCTCGTCAAACGATTCTCTAAGTCAATTGACTAATACAGACTCTGGGACGGGCGGTGACTGGTAGGTAGGCTTTGTTGTGTCTAGCACAGCTCGGAGGTAATTCATTTGGTTTTGGATGGAAGGAAAAAGAAATATTAAGTCACTAAAAATACATGTATATCAGAAGAGGAGAATAGTATGCATGCTGGAAACTTGCCAGGAAATGCTTTATGATGCCAGCTTCGCGGTTGATCGCTTATCCATATTCTGCATTACAATCAACCTTGTGCGATTCCTACGGACTTTTGAATCACTATTGCCTTCAGAACTTATTAGATATACACTCGTCACGATCCTACTGTGCCTACATATATCGTACGGGAGGTCTTTTAGGAATACCCAAATTCATGTTGTTGTTTAGAATATGTAGGCTTAATGAGCGGAACAAGACAACTAGCGGAACAAGAGGTTTATATACTCAGGCTCAACGAGTGGAACGAGAGGTTTATAGCTCAGCGAGCGGAACAAAAGAATGAGTGGAATAAGAGGTTTATATACTCAGGCTTAACGAGTGAGTTTATAAGATTCCCGGAGCTGCAAGCGTGAGTTCCGGAGCTCAGTAAGCAGAACAAGAGGTTTAAATGAATACGAAGCAATTTTGAAAGGAGGCTCGATGCATGCAGATAAAAAAAGAAATGCAGTATTTGGGTAGTCTTGTATATTGGACTCAAGGAGATCAATATCAAGCTGGTCTGCACTTGTATTGCTCAATAGTAGGTACTGATTAGAGGCAGTAACCTTTCGCAGAGTTAATGAGTCCTCAAGATCCCCCTCATAATAATTCTCCTCTCCTGATAAACAGGCAAATACATGATATTGGTATTTTCAGCTTTAACTTGTAATGATTTTGTGCACTATCAAAGGAGGAAAACACCTACCAATTGGTGTCTTCGCACCCTTCGCACCAACCAAAAATAAGGTTTAATAGGTTTCTAGGTGTCTTCGCAGGTTTCTTAGGTGTCTTCGCACCCTTCGTTCCCCCAAAAATAAGGTTTCACGGGTTTCTTAGGTGTCTTCGCACCTCTATCCTTTTGCCTACTCTTCTGCTAATAGAGAATATCTGGTTTGTATATCTATTGGATTGTCAGGTTCATTACCAGATGTAGCTATTTTAGTTATTAGCTTATCCTCGGTTGTCTGAATTAGCTTTTCTGAAGCTTGAGATGTCTGTCTTAGCTTATGCTCGAGTTGTCTGAATTAGCTTACGCTCGCGATGTCTGAATTCGCATGTCTGAATTGGCATATATGCCTTGCTCGCCACGAGCTTCCTCTATATATGTTCTGGGCCGCTCGCGGGCATCGGCCGCCCGCGGGCAGCACATGCCGCCCGTGGGCAGCACAGCCGCCCGCGGGCGGCATACCCACTGTGCCGGCCGCGGGCAATTTAAACAATTACTCAATTTGGTGTATTGATAAAGGTTTACGAGTACTGATTTACTAGAAAAAAAACAGAATTGATAATTTCCCAGCGACTGCAAAAGATTCATTGATTTCCCAGTCGATTAGACCCCCCTCTAACATTCCAATTTGGTTCAGCTAGAGCAATATAGTCATGATCTGTTAATACTTTCGTATGGCAATAAATTAAGCATTTCAGACTATTCTTAAAGTATCGGTGACAACAATTTGAGTAGAAGTTTTCCCAACACCGGTAGTTATAGATGCCTGGTGAACTATGGTTTACCGAGCGGTTAGAGTATCTAAAATATCATTCTCTAAGCCTGTAACTAAGGTCAGTAGTTGGGTAAAGGTTATCGGGTTTGGCAATATCACAACTGCAAAAATATGATGTTGTAGCATTGTGCCATTTGATCTCCGGCAACGCTGTAAAATAGCATCTACCTGTTGTATAACTCTAGGTAGAATCTGCTTCGTTTTGGTTTAAAATCAAGAAATTGGAGTACCTTAGCAATCTACATATAAAAGGGACCCGCGATTAAGAAAGTACCGCTTTGTACCTTACCTGAATCCCGCGGATAAGAAACTAATTTCCAAATACCCATTGATGTTAACGTCACCAGCATGTACTTCACCATCTGAAGGGCTTGAGGTAGTTTTTCCGGAATCCTCCCTTGTTTAATGTCTGCCGTCTCCCACTAAACAACAGGAAGGGTATATGATGTGGATACCTAGGGCGGTCAAAATAACTTCTTAGGGTGTTTTTTCAATGTCGCAGAATGTTTTGTACGATTGAGATTTACCAAATTGAGGAATTATATTAATTGCCCGCGGCCGGCACAGTGGGTATGCCGCCCGCGGGCGGCATGTGCTGCCCGCGGGAGGCATATGCTGCCCGCGGCCGGCCGATGCCCGCGAGCGGCCCAGAACATATATAGCTCTATTAGCATGCCTTGCTCGCCACGGGCTTTCTCTAGCTCTGTTAGCATGCCTTGTTTCGCCACGAGCTTCCTCCATACCGTATCTAGCTCTATTGCTGGCCACGGGTTTTCTCTACTCAATAAGCATATCTAGCCTTAGTCTGGTTATATTCGCTATAAATTAAGAATGGGGTCAACCACCCGATTTCGAAATTCTACTGTAGTGAAGCTTTCAGCGATTAAGGACGTAATGGCCTTCAATTTAACCACTTCTAATTTTTGTCAATCGATAGTCACATAATGCACCTATGGCTGTACTGCCTTGTAGGGGCGACTGCGTTTTTATGGGTTGATTATCCATTTGTACGTATATCCAATGGACTGTTGTGTATAGGAGTACTGAGTATTTAAAAAAAAAAAAATAATAAAAAAATGGACTGTTGTGTTATGAAATCACCTCAAGTTTAGTGTAATTTTGGTGAGGTCAGCCAAGACACCATCTTGCGCTGGCGCCATACAAAAAAATAAAGTTATTTCCCCATGCAACCAGACTATCAACCTACATGGTCGGTCATCCTTAGGTAAGCGATGGTACCAGTCTGTTTGTCGCCACTCCTCTCCAACAAACTTTTGTCAACCCAACGACCTTCATCTCCAACAATGCTTTTCTTCTCTTCCCATCTTCGAATTCTGACCCCAATATCGTCTACTGTTTGGCCGTCGCGCCTTCTCTTCCACTCGCTTGCCTCACTACCGGCTAAGAGGATAAAGAGGAGTCCGCCTCACGTCCACACAGCGGCTTCACCAAAGAGAGCCCGAGTCGGTGATAGTAGCCTGATAATTAACGGCGAATTGAAGTACTTCCGATCCGGAGCACAGGTGTTTTCCGATCTTTTACAGGGAGAGGGTCAGGCTTACTTCGATCGTACTCGCTATATCTCCAAGTTGCATGAATTCGATAAATTCATCCTTTTCTGCCGCCCACGTCGATTCGGCAAATCACTAACTGTAAGCATGCTGGAACATTTCCACGGTCTTCAGTATGCAGACGAACATCAATCACTCTACAAGGTATGCAACAATCTCCTTAATTACCTTGATATGAGAACTTACTTCTCTTTCAATCACTCTAGGGTCTTGATGTGCAAAAGGATATCGACGAAGGAAGGGTGAACCCCGGACAGTACTTCGTCTTGAAATTCGATTTTTCCCAAATCAATCCCAGCCCAGACCTTCCTGAGGCGAATGAGGAACTCATCGCTTTCTTGAATCATACCATCGAGGGATTCTATAGAAAATATGCTGCCTACTTGGGCGGAAACTTTACTGATCTATGTCAAAATGTTGACAATCGAAGGCCCAACCTTAGTCTTCGGTGGTGTACCAATTCAGTTCAATATGCGATTCAGCAGGACGAGCGACTTGCTGGTATCGAAGGGATCTACATACTCGTTGACGAGTACGATTCTTTTCCTAATAGCTACCTTAATCTACCCAAAATTGTCGGAGGATCCGAGAACGCTTGGGATGAAACAGCAGTCGGACGAACCTTCAGATCTTTCTGGGCAACAATAAAGGCATTAGGCACAGAAGGGATCATCAAAAGAATTTTCATCACGGGCATCTCACCACTCTCCTTATCCGGTCTCGGCAGTGCGTTCAATGTGGCGAGAAATCTGTCATTCCACAAGGACCTAGCCGGGCTTTGTGGTTTGACATCTTCGGACTTGGAAGCCGCCCTGATGGGGATCTACGAGGACCCTGAAGTCTACGGCCGTTTTCTTTCAGAAATGACTGAATTTTACAATGGATATCATTTCTGTCGAAGTAAAACGGTCAACACAGTTTACAACACGGAGACGTGCTTGGCATATCTTCAGTGTCGTATCGAGGGAGTAACACCAGCGACTCAAGACCCGGAAAACTCTGAAGTTTCTGTAGAATTTCTCAGGAGATTTGCTGCTTCAGCGCCAGCGATAAGAGACTTCGAAAAGGCACTGGAAAGCGACGAAAATGGGAACTTCATGCCTATCGAGTACAGCAACTTCAAACTCTAATTTACGCTTCGAGAGGGACGCTTGGCTGCAGAACCTCGTCTTGTAGAGATGCCAAGCAGGCCGAACAGGCCCTGAAGACCTCCGTTCTTCCGCTCCTTTCTCTTTTCTCATTACGCTAACCTCCATGCACCTAGAGGCGATTTCATTCCTTGCTTTTATGGGTTGATCATCCATTTGTACGTATGGTGCCGGAACTATAGAGGGTACCATTTTTTAGGGTGTGCCACTAACGTATCAACATCACCACCATGATAGATCTCAAATATTTTTAATGTAAAATCGATAGTATTGGCTATGCAGAATAATAATTACGTTGTAAAAGAAAATAAAAGAAAAAAATGAGTGAGTAGATACTTGTAGCTAAAAAGAAAAAAACATTTTGCAATAAATTACCCATGCCAAGAGAGGCCAAGAGAGACTAAAATTACCGAAATAGGAAAGATCTTCATGGTGTTGGGGCCAGACTAGTCTCCATTCAGTACATGAGTTCTACGAGACTAGGTGGCTTTTGATGTAAAGAACTCCGTAATTTTTGCTGTATTAGCAGCTGCATGTTGCAAATCAGCTTTCTTTTTTCGAGAACGCTTTACGAGACTGTTGAACCCCTCGCTGGTATTTGAAATTATGTTCTTCTACCAGTGAGTCCGAGTCTATGCTACTAGCTATAGCCATCAAGCGTGCCAAAGCATCTCCTTCTATAACTAGTTCCTCCTCATCAACATCCGCACCCTCGGGGCCCCCCTCAACTTGAAGCTCCGAGTCCTCCTCTTTACTATCGAAGTGAAGTTCTATATCACTATGATCATCAGGTACTCTTTGAGCTTTACGAGCTTCGCAGGCTTTCGCGGTGGAAGCGATACACGCTTTTCTCTTTTTGCTGATCGGAGGCAATCTATTCCGCATCACACAAAATAAATAAAAAAATAAAACCGTGCTGACTAAGGCTCAGGACGAATTATGTTGGAATGGGTAGCAACACTAGCAACGGTGGATAGATGAATGGCCAATAAAGGACCACTTCACCTGAGATATATACGTAAGGTATGTGTGACCGAGAGAATGAACAGTATGACTAGGTCATAGACTATATCGTGGATGAATGGGGACACGTGAGTGTCACGTATGTACGTGAGAGTATGTATGAATGTATATGTGAATGCAGATATATGAGTACGGCAACCAGACTATATGAGAATATGTGCGTAGGAATAATATCTGTATGTGTGCGTGCGTGTTCGCCTGTTCCTCTATCCTCCAGAAGGGTGTTTTCCCAACTCTATATATACAAGAAGAGGGATAACGCAGTTGTGTACACTAAGAAAGCAAGTATTTGCTGTAGCTACGTCTGTTGCTACTAGATGCTCGTAAGAGGCTTCATGGAAAGCAAGTATTAGCTGTGATGCTCATAAGAGGCTTCGTATAAAGCAGGTATGTGCTGTAGTTACGTGTGTGGCATGCTGCATGTAGATAGGTATCGCTGCAAGCGGATATGTGTGACACACGTACTTTTCAACAAATTACCCATTTTGCCAAGAATGGTACCTACCCTCTAGACTGCCGGCACCACGGAGGGGTCATGTAACCAGACTAGTCTCATGCCAAGACCCGGCCCTACTCCCCAGACTATCAACCTACATGGTCGGTCATCCTTAGGTAAGCGATGGTACCAGTTTGTCGCCACTCCAACAAACTTTTGTCAACCCACCACCTTCATCTCCAACAATGCTTTTCATCTCTTCCCATCTTCGAATTCTGACCCCAATATCGTCTACTGTTTGGCCGTCGCGCCTTCTCTTCCACTCGCTTGCCTCACTACCGGCTAAGAGGATAAAGAGGAGTCCGCCTCACGTCCACACAGCGGCTTCACCAAAGAGAGCCCGAGTCGGTGATAGTAGCCTGATAATTAATGGCGAATTGAAGGACTTCGAATCCGGAGCATCGGCGTTTTCCGAACTTGTACAGGCAGAGGGTCAGGCTTACTTCGATCGTACTCGCTATATCTCCAAGTTGCATGAATTCGATGATTTCATCCTTTTCTGCCGCCCACGTCGATTCGGCAAATCACTAACTGTAAGCATGCTGGAACATTTCCACGGTCTTCAGTATGCAGACGAACATCAATCACTCTACAAGGTATGCAACAATCTCCTTAATTACCTTGATATGAGAACTTACTTCTCTTTCAATCACTCTAGGGTCTTGATGTGCAAAAGGATATGTTATCTTATTGGAACTCGTAATCTTGTTCTTGATTATCAACGTTCTAATCTCTCGACGGAGCAAAAGAATATCGACGAAGGAAGGGTGAACCCCGGACAGTACTTCGTCTTGAAACTCGATTTTTCCAGAATCAACCCCAACCCAAACCTTCAGGAGATGCCTAAGATACTCAACAATTTTTTGAATTGTTCCATCAAGGCATTTTATAGAAAATATGCTGCCTACTTGGGCGGAAACTTTACTGATCTATGTCAAAATATTGACAATGAAGACCCCATCGTTAATCTTGCGGAGTGTGCCGAATCAGTTCGATATGCGATTCAGCAGGACGAGCGACTTGCTGGTATTGAAGGGATCTACATACTCGTTGACGAGTACGATTCTTTTCCTAATAGCTACCTTAATCTACCCAAAATTGTCGGAGGATCCGAGAACGCTTGGGATGAAACAGCAGTCGGACGAACCTTCAGATCTTTCTGGGCAACAATAAAGGCATTAGGCACAGAAGGGATCATCAAAAGAACTTTCATCACGGGCATCTCACCACTCTCCTTATCCAGTCTCGGCAGTGCGTTCAATGTGGCGAGAAATCTGTCATTCCACAAGGACCTAGCCGGGCTTTGTGGTTTGACATCTTCGGACTTGGAAGCCGCCCTGACGGGAATCTACGAAGACCCTAAAGTCTACGACCTTTTTTTTTCAGAAATGACTGAATTTTTCAACGGATATCATTTCTGTCAAGATGAAACGGTCAACACAGTTTACAACACGGAGACGTGCTTGGCATATCTTCAGTGTCGTATCGAGGGAGTAACACCAGAGACTGAAGACCCGGAAAACTCCGAAGTATCTGAAGTTTTTCTCAGGAGATTTGCTACTTCAGCGCCAGCGATAAGAGACTTCGAAAAGGCACTGGAATGCGATGAAAAAGGGAACTTCATGCCTATAGAGTACAGCAACTTCAAACTCCAATTTACGCTTCGAGACTTGGTATGTTAATGTCTTAGCCCCAGTTCCCGTTTGTGCTAACTTAAATCTCTTCTAGAGTAATGAGGAAGATTATATTTCGTGGCGTTCACTAATTGTCTACTTTGGCGGTCTTACGTTTCACCCGGAAAAGCCGACAACACACCTCAAGATACCGAATCGTGTTGCGGCAAATCGAATCGCTCTCGCGGTTCTCGGCAAGTATGATCTGCGTAACTCTCTCACAGAAGCCCGCAGCTAAGGGATTATATCAAGAGCGCTTATGTGCAGCGCTTATGTGCAGCAACTGATGGGGAAACAAAGTCTTGAGTTGCGGGCACACCTTGTTATCATTGTCGGGTCACGTCATATCATGTTGTGGGATATGGATAAGGAGGGACGCTTGGCTGCAGAACCTCGTCCTCCGTTCTTCCCCTCCTTTCTATTTTCTCATTACGCTAACCTCCATGCACCTAGAGGCGATTTCATTCCTTGCTTTTATGGGTTGATCATCCATTTGTACGTATATCTAATGAGGGATTTTGCAAGGTTTTCCTGTTAAAGTGTTCCGGCTACCATTAGTAAGCACAATAGTCTAAGAGTAATACTAAGAGGAATAGAACGAGACAGAGGGATTTTGCAACTAGCAATTCTGGTAGCGAACGGCAGCAACAGCATAACGACAGCGACAGCAGCAAAACTATGACTACAGCAGCAGGAGCAGCGGCAGCACTCGCTATAGCAACAATAGAAGAGAGTCAACGCATAGCTATGACGGAAGTGCAATTTCCATGACATCGAGAGCCCCATGCTACAAATGACATTGCAAGACACATAGTCGTATAAGTTTCAACTTTTCTTCATCTGTAAATCTCGTTTCTTGGTTGTTGCCGCTGGAGTTTTGTTGCTTGAAATAGCGATGTCGGTAGCAGTAGTAGATTCACCAGATAAAACTGGTGTAGCAACGATGGAGGATTGTGTCGGAACCGCTTCAGTTGAGGATACGGACTCAGTGCACTCATTTGCAGCTTGATTAGAGGAAGCCATATTTCAAGTTCTGTGTGGTTTAGATGAATATTGACCAAGTGCGATGATATGTAAGAGAGGGAGTTCTTTGGTTTACGTCCTTCAGATGCAAATTTTTATTTACTATTTCTGCGTTGCTATGGTAACATCGGAAGTTGTCGGGTTACCAGGGTCTCTTAACCAAAAACGAGCCCAGGAAAAAAGTTGCCATGGACTGTACGCAATAAGAAAACGACCTATTGTAAAGGCTGCTGACTAACCACTAAATTTGGCTTAGTCTAATGCCAAGACCCACCCTCCGACTCGGCGGCGTGGCTACATACTAACGAGCGCAACTTCAGCTTTTCACAACTGATTCCGAAGCCCTACATAGAGCCCGAACTCCAAAGAGGTAGCTATAATTCCCGATATTTCTCATGTACCTACTAATGTATCCTGTACCTAGATGCCACGGTTGACCAGGAAAAAAAGAGCCTGTCGGGCTGCTACAGCAAGTCAACCTGCATATCGACATCAATAGAAACGCACAGAGGTTCCTGAGCTGGAGGAGCTGGAGGAGTTGGAGGACTCGGATATAGAAGAGGCGTGGGAGACTTTAGATCAAGAGTTAGTTATGGAAGCCGATGCGTTTGCAAAATTGAAGGCTTCTATAATGGAAGATTCAACTGTACCTACAATAAAATACTATCGGGGAAGTCAACAGTCAAGGCAAACCATCTGGCGAGATAAAAAGAGAAAGCTGGATTTAAAAATGGCAGCTACTGGTACTGCATTGATTACCGAGTATTTCAAAAATCCAAATACTTCAGAAGTACCTTCCGATCTATCGGTCCAACCTATAGTAGCTGGAGCAGTACCAACACAAGCGGAAAATAAAGAAAGAGATCTTGAAAGTGCAGTTGAGGACTTAAAGAAGTTGTTGCGATCAAAGAAAGGAGCACCCGTTGGGCAAAATTTGATGCGGCATACAGCAGTTCTACGGTTTATGCAATTACAGCTAAAGCGACCTTGGGAAACACGAGAGTCTTTATCACTAGTAGTAGCTGAATCTTTTGGACGGCTACAAATACTGCTAAGCGTTTACGAAGTTGGGAAAGGTCATGGATATCTTCAAGATATATCAAGGTTGGTTTAACGGGCAAAAATAAGTCCATCTAATTCTTGGCTTGAAGATGAGGGTCTACAAACCGAGTTCTGAGTCTAAGATAAAGAAGTCAATCTCAGAAAGAATAGCCCGGAATTGGTTAAATAAGCTTGGGTTTGAATTCAAGGATGTACAGAAGGGTGTTTATATTGATGGCCATGAGAGGGAAGATGTTGTTCGCTATCGGCCGGAAGTTTTTTTGCCTGCAATGGAACAGCTATTTCATTCAGGATTACGAGAATGGGTTGAAGATGGTTCTATTATTTTGAAAGAGTTTCCAGCTGGTGAAAAAGAAAAGATCCTGGTTACACATGATGAGTCTACTTTTAATGCCAATGATGGGAAAAGACGAATGTGGATTCAAAATGATACACAACCGCTTCGACAAAAATCTAAAGGCCGTGGAATTATGATCTCTGAGTTTTTAACTCCACGTGGTCGACTTGCAGTACCAGAACATATGTTAAGGGGCGGGCTTCTTAGTCCAGGCCTTCTTCGAAAACAGAGAGCTTGTTGGCGAGCTCGTGGGCTAGCTCGTGGCGAAGAGATGACGGAGGGTGGCGTAGCTTAGCGAGCACAGTAAGAATTGGGTGCGAGCGAGCAGCGAAATAGAGATTGTAGATTTCGAAGAAAAATCAAGACAGTGCTTTGATTCTGCCGTGCTTGGGTTCTGCCGTTTCTATCTAGATAGCAGGAGCCCTCTATATAGCCATGGTCGGCACTCACGATCCTCCATGATCCTCCATGAGAAGCAGGTCAAGCTTCTATCTGGGGGAAGAAGCCACGGTCGCCGATGGGGAAAGGGAGGCCATCGTCCTCGCAGTGTCGCACTAAAAGCACACAGAAACTCCCCCATGGTGGCTATCCTCTCCGACTCAACCTCAGCCATTTCTTCAGCCATCGAGATCTCTCAAGGCTCAAAGCCACCCAGGAGCGGGATCGAGATAGAGCTAGGAGACCTCCTGGCAGATCGCCACCATAATCACTACGACACCTCAATCTCCTGGATCCGCTCCCACATCGGCATAAAAGGGAATGAGGAGGCCGATGAGCTAGCTGCCCTTGCATCTGCGCGAGGCCAATTCACCGTCCAGGAACCCTTGGTAACAGAAGGAGGGATCAGACAGGCCTCCAAAGCCTCTCGTGCTAAAACTAGGACGGCCCCGGGATTCGGCGTAAGAAGAAGTGACTGGAATCGCCACGCTCTATCAGCTCACACGTGGCTCCGAACCGACCGAGGCCCCCAAAAGAGCTGGCTTTACAAGATAGGCAAATCGGACTCCAGCTCATGCTCATGTGGGTATCACACAGAAAACGGCAACCACCTCACTTTCGAATGCCCTCTTCTACACGACCAAAGACGGGCCCTAGGCAACGTAAAAGCCTGGGAAGAGCTAGATCGACCGATCTGGATCAAGGAGGAGGGCGAGGAGGAGGAGTGGGACGCAGTAGAAGGTTTCTTTTATGTCATGTACAGGAAACTCTCGGGACGAGGGGCGAGATAAAAGCAAGACGGAAGTTTTCACATACTAACGACACACATTGATATCTACTTGCTGCTTTTCCTTTGCAGGCCTCACAGTCAGGTCCCTCGGGGTCATCTGGCACATAGCCGGTTAATGACAGCATGGGGGTTCTGTATCGCTTTACGATTTTCATTCTGCGTTGTCTCTTTTCACACCTCCCTTTTTCCCCTTTTACAATCTCTCTTTATTACTCTCTGCTTTTCGCGCGCGGCGGACCTGGCAGATTAACTTGCTTTGTCCTGAATCCACCCGGGCTTCCGGGTGGCTCCTCATAGTCCCCTTACTGGGATTGCACAGGAGTACTGAGTATTTAAAAAAAAAAAAAAACCATGAGAAGCAGTTATCCCATAAGCTTGATACGACCTAGCCCCAGCCCTTCAGGCATCGCTAGAACGGCGCACACACTTCCTTGTTCCGGCCAGTCTCTCCACTAACCCGCGAGTAGGAGGCCCCGCGGATCTAGAGGGCCCATTGCTAGACCTGCTGTGGGTGATCAGTCCACGTCGTTGGCCTCAGCGGCTATCGGCTTCGGTTTTTCGCCTCTGCGTAGACCACCCTCACGTGAGATTCGTAACAACATATTTCTATTGATGGGTTACCTCGTCGACAAGCTACAGAGTATCTTGAGTATGGTCAAGATAATTATTGGACTGGTGACAAAATGGTTCAACATACATTAGAGGTGGTGATCCCAATTTTTGAGCAGGCCTTTCCAGAAAAACAAGCAGTCTTTTTATTTGATAATGCTTCTAACCATAATGCCTATGCTTTAGATGCTCTACTTGTTAGTAATATGAACTTAGGATCGGGTGGTAAACAGGCTATTGTGGGATGGATTTATATATTCCAAAGGCATACCTCAGTCTATGGTCTTTCCAGATGATTATTCAGACCCACTGTTAAGAGGAAAGGCAAAAGGCATTCGACAAGTATTGATGGAACGAGATTTATGGCGACCTGGTATGAAGCTCAATTGTAAGCCAGCTTGCATTGATCCTACTAGTCAGACATGCTGTGCACGACAATGTTTACGCTTGGAACCAGATTTTCAAGCTCAAAGAGGTTCTTTACAAGAATGTATCGAAGCACGTGGTCATTTGGTATCCTAAATTCCACTGTGAGTTGAATTTTATTGAGTTCTTTTGGGCTGCTGCTAAACAACATGCTCGTGAGAACTGTGAGTACTCTTTACAGGTTTATTCCTTTATTATTGAACTCTGTATCTGAACTGACAATCTGGCGCTTCTATAATAAATGTCAGCGAACTATGAGTGATGGATGTCAATACGGAACAGCAGATTTTAAAGGGGAAAACCTTTGAAATAGACATGAAAAGTAGCAAAAACCTTTGAAATAGACATCATGCAGACTCTCATCACAGAGCTGGATGCGCATACATCACTGACACGGCATAGCACCCAGTACACCGGCACAACCACGCGCAGCAGCATACCTAGCACATGCATACCAAGCATACGCAGCACACACTTAGGTAATCCACCTCTACTGGATGCGCATACATCACCGGCAATAGTCTCATGCCAAGACCAGCCCTACTCCGAGCGTACCGGCAAGGCACAGCACACCCGGCACACCCAGCACACCCGGCCCTTCACCTCACAGCCGGCAGCCTACACTACTCTCGCGGCACCTTCACTACAGACGGCACTCACCCAGGCTCTGCCGGTTCGGCACCAGTTCACTGCTTTGCACAGGTATCTATTCCATGCTCCCCAATCCTACTCTGCTAATCCACGCGCTCCCAGCTCTGGCTTCATTACCTACACGCTTCCAGCTCTGGCTGCTACACGCTCCCGAGTGCCAATCAGGCTAGGCTCTCCCAGCTCATATTAGAGGTACCGCTAGCTATTCCACGCTCCTCCAATTCCACTGCTAGTCCATGAGCTTCGTACTCTAGCATCACGACCAGGCTCTGCCAGCTCTAGCCACACTGCCTACACTCCCGGCGCTGCTATGGGCTCTTCCAGCTCATATTAGAGGTACCAATAGCTGTTCCACGCTCCTCCAATTTCACCGCTAATATACGTGATTCCAGCCTGGCTACACTACCTACGCGGTCCCCGGCTCTAGCATCATAACCAGGCTCTGCCAGCTCTGGCTATACTACCTACACAATCCCGGTGCTGCTATGGGCTCTTCCAGCTCATATTAGAGGTACAATAGCTGTTCCACGATCCTCCAATTTCACCGCTAATACACGTGCTTCCAGCCTGGCTACACTACCTATGCGGTCTCCGGCTCTAGCATTACGACTAGGCTCAGCCAGCTAATATTAGAGGTACCAATAGCTTTTCCACGCTCCTCCAATTTCACCGCTAATACACGTGCTTCCAGCCTGGCTACTGTTAAGGGGCGTCTTAGTCCGGGCCTTCTTCGAAAATAGAGAGCTTAGCTAGGCCTTATGCAGTAATCGAAGGCTCGTTAGCGAGCGGCAAAGAGATGACGGAGGGTGGCGTAGGGCTTAGCGAAATAGAGATATAGATTTCGAAGAAAAATCAAGACAGTGCTTGGGTTCTGCCGTTTCTATCTAGAAACCAGGAGCCCTCTATATAGCCATATCGGGGGCGTCCTAACCCCCCTATGAGCCCCTCACGACGTAGCCCAAGGCATAGACTTCCGAACCTCTGGATACATGCTTGCAAATCAACATACTTGCAAATCAATGACGCCTTCATATGACCTAGCCTGACGCCTTCATATGGCCTGGCCTTAGCCTTTCAGGCATCGCTCACGATCCTCCATGAGAAGCAGTTATCCCATAAGCCAATACGACCTAGCCCCAGCCCTTCAAGCATCGCTAGAACGGTACACACACTTCCTTGTTCCGGCCAGTCTCTCCACTAACCCCCGAGTAGGAGGCCCCGCGGATCTAGAGGGCCAATTGCTAGACCTGCTGTGGGTGATCAGTCCATATCGTTGGCCTCAGCGGCTATCGGCTTTGGTTTCCGCCTCTGCGTAGACCACCCTCACGTGAGATTCGTAACAGCTACACTACCTATGCGGTCTCCGGCTCTAGCATTACGACCAGGCTCAGCCAGCTAATATTAGAGGTACCAATAGCTATTCCACGCTCCTCCAATTCCACTGCTAATACACACGCTCCAGCTCTAGCTACACTACCTACGCATTCCCAGCGATGGCATCACTAGCTGGGCTCTGCCAGGTCTGACTGCACTACCTACCTGCACCCAGCTCTGATTGCACTGCCAATGTGCTTACAGCTCTAGCCTATTATACTCCACTGGGGTGAATTTCCCGGTCTTGCCAATTAATTCACTCTGAATTTCAGACCTTTGCCTTCCTGCCCTGCTCCTTTGTTTATTTATGAGGCTTGCTATGTGGTGCAATCAAGGGTTCAGTATGGTATTAATCATGCCAAATGTCTATCATATTTCGAAATATTCATGTACATAAAAGCTTATCTTATCCTGATCTTTAAACTGCGGTGGACCTGGTAGACCAACTTGCCTTTCTTCAAATCCACCTGGGTTCTGGGTGGCTCTTTCATTTATATAAGAGTACTGAGTATTTTTTTTAAAAAAATTACCCTGATCTTATGTGTGACTTAAGATGTACATCATGTGCCAACCATATGGCAGGAAATTAGTATGTAGTGTAGTATGCTAGTCTACTCTTAGTCTGGTTGTGCCAACCAGACTAGTTTACTCTGCGCATGCAGCTGCTGGGACTGGCAATATGTTGTGTAGCTAAGGGTACGCTATACCTCTGCAGATAATAGCTATATTTGGCGGAATGTTGGTACTGACCGCAACTATGATATATGTTAAGAATTTATGAATTTGCAGTAGATATATAGTGTATTGTGGAAATCTTATTTAGGCCTGGAATATAGGCATGGAATTCATGTATATGTGAGTTCACATTCAGGTTGTTCATATTGATATACTGAATTCCTACAATATATATACCAGTCCTAAATGTATGAAATGCATATTATGGCCACCAATTTATGAATTTCAGATATATAATCACAGTTATGATGGATGTGTTCCTACAATATATACTACTGTCAATTCATGAATTCTTAACATATATCAGTTGCAATTAGTACCAACATTCCACCAAATATAGCTATTACCTGCAGAGGTATAGCGTACCCTTAGCTACACAACGTATTGCCAGTCCCAGCAGCTGCAGTAGACTAGTCTAGTTGGCACAACCAGACTAAGAGTAGACTAGCACCCCACTAATTTCTCTGCTATGTGGTTGGCATATGATACATATCTTAAGTCACACAAGATCAGGGTAATCTTTTTAAAAAAAATACTCAGTACTCTTATAGAGCTCTATTGCAATGAAAGAGCCAGAACCCAGGTGGATTTGAAGAAAGGCAAGTTGGTCTACCAGGTCCACCGCAGTTTAAAGATCAGGGTAAGATAAGCTTTTATGTACATGAATATTTCAAAATATAATAGACATTTGGCATGATTAATACTATATGTAAGGAAGTGGATTAGTCAGTTACCCTGAATAACCCCCTACCCTACAACTTATGTAATTTCTTATGTTAACCTCAACAAGCACCCAAAACATTGGGCTGTCTGCCTTGTTGACTCATGTATTTCATATGACTCAGATGTTGAGTCATAACTGTTGTGGATTTCAAATCATGTATGAGTCAGAGCCTGAGCACTGCCACTGCACTGCTTCAAGTCTGACTCACCCCTCTGTGAAAGAATAGCAAAACGACAGGTTGCATTCACTTATGGAATGAGGGGGACAGACTCAATTGCAAGTAGAGATAAAGACAACCAACGTATAAGAGTTCCACTCGTTAATCTACTAGTGCCTTTGGCACGTCCATAACACCTATCTTTATGCTTGACTAAGCATAATATGCTCAAGAGAATACTTATCAATTGACCAGCGTCTATATGACAGATCCAATAGCAAGAATGATTCTACTTGTCTATAATCCTGTGGTAATTAGAGATAACTGGATTAAGATCTTATCTGTATATAAACAGATCAGATCTTATCAGATTATACTAATCCCCCTACAATACATTACACTATACTTGTGAACCAGAGTGATTGCACAACCATGAGCAAGCCTCATAAATAAACAAAGGAGCAGGGCCCTATTGTAGGGAAGCTAAAGACCATCTGAAATTCTAGACTGAAGTAATAGGCATAGATCGAGAAATTCACCCAAGTGAAGCCATAATAGGCTAGAGCTGTAAGCACATGGGCAGTGCAATCAGAGCTGGGTTGCAGGTAGGTAGGGCAGACTACACCTGGTAGAGCCCAGCTAGGCAGAGGCCATCACTAGGAACACCTAGGTAGTGTAGCCAGAGCTGAAGTGTGAAGATTAGCAGTGGAATTGGACAAGCCTGGAATAGCTAGAGGTACCTCTAATATTAGTCTCGATCAGACTGCTCGTAGAGGCTACAGCAGGAGACCGCACAAGTAGTGTAGACAGGCCCGAAGCACGTGTATTAGCGGTGAAATTGAAGGAGCGTGGAACAGCTATTGGTATGACCTGGAAGAGCCCATAGAAGCGCCGAGAGAGTGTACGCAGTGTGCCTAGAGCTGCCACAGCCTGGTCGTGAGGCTAGAGTAAGAAGCTCATGAATTAGCAATAGGAACAGGACGGACCATGGAATAGCTAGCCATGGGAGGCAGAAGGACAGAATGTACTAGGTACAGGACGCCCTGGGCGCCGCGGGAGGCAGAGGAAAAAGCAGTGGCGCCCGGGCGCCTCTGCAGGGCGTCCGGACGCCAAAATTTCTTTCCTGATGAAAGTCAATGGGCTTACAGTTTAAATCATCCCAACACCATTAATGCAGTCAGTGTTTCGAAGTCTTTCCTACTCATAACCAACTATACCTACACATAAAAATAAAATCCCACTATACTGAGGATAATACCCCTTTTATAAGAATATTCTATCAATAGACAAAACAGTATGGGGTATATTATTTGCTTTCTGGTCCTGAATGACCTAAATAATTCCAATCTAATAGTATAATCTATAGATTGGATGGTGTGGGGCAGATCCCTGGTCCCAACTGACCTAAAAAGAGGTTTGGGGCATGTTATCCGCTCCCTAGTCCCCAAGACCTAAAATGAGGCATGGAGTATGTTATACACTCCCTGGTCCCTGAAAATGACCTAAAGAAGAACTATAACCTAACGATTATAGATAGATCTGGGATGAGACAACAAATGCAAGAAAGAGGGGAGGGTTATTGTTCTACTTTCTTCTTTCACTGTTTAATTATCTTATTGTTGCTTGTTGTTTAACTATTGCTTTATTTTTTTTCTGTTCTCGTATCTTTTGTTTATTTTTTTCCTCTCTCTCCATCATGCGCCCGAGGGGAGGTGATAGTACTACATATGATAGACGAGGACTAGGTTGATAGGTTGATACTACATATGGTAGAATGACGGGCTTGGCATGATGTAGATTAGAGGATGAGGATGATCCGGGAGCACTCGAGGGGATCATCATGGGAATGAGAGAGATACGTTCTATTAGCCACTTGCTAAGCTAAAGACCCTTTCGCCCTTTACCTTTGCCACCTGCTAGCCGAAGGCCCTTTGCCACGTGCTAGCCCCACTAAACGTTGCTAGCAGCTCGCTAAGCTCTCCATTTCATAGTAGGCCCGGACTTGACTGTCCGCCCCTCTAACACTAACCCGCGAGTAGGAGGGCCCGCGGATCTAGAGATTGCTAGACCTGCTGTGGGTGATCAGTCCACGTCGTTGGCCTCAGCGGCTATCGGCTTCGGTTTTCCATCTCTGCGTAGACCACCCTCACGTGAGATTCGTAACAACAACTATACTAAGCTGATAACGGAAGTCTTGTCCAGATCTAATAAGTCCTAATCAGATCAAGGCTTCTATATAAACCACCACGATTAGATAGTTAATAGAATCAAGCCCCAAGCGGTGTTCTAAGTCTCATATAGCTTTACTCATATCGAGTCCGCAATACACCCGAGTTGTCTCTGCAATTATACTTTACTCTCTGTGCCTACTGTCAATAGCCCCTTTACTCCGAAAGTATTCTCGTAGTTACAGCCCGCCTGTAACAGAAGATAAAAGAATGGAACTGTTTGAGCATTGGGGTCTGGTGAAGTTATTAAGGCAAATACTGGGTGTGGAATTTAATTACTGGACAGCTTAGTGTCTATGGAGATATCTATGACCCAGGTGGAAGTGGTATTTACAGTATAGAAGGGATGCGTCATTGCCGAAGGGGGCAGGGGTGAAGGGGGTTATGAGATACTTATGGGGTGAAGGAATAGTCGTTTATTTGAATTTACATTTTGTCTCGCTGCGTTTTGATTTTTCGTCGCTTTTCCCCAGGTTTTTTCTCTCTGCTGGATAGATAGGGTGTTGATATATTTTCTCTAAGTCTTAGGGGGTGATCGGACACGCACAGGTTGAAGTTTATTACCTGAAAAGGGAATTTGTCGGGCTTGGTGGATGTGGAGTTTTAGGTATATAAGGCCCAGTTTTTAACATCTCGGGATCATCCATAGCAAATACACATACAGATTCCTCGAGTGAGAGTGAGCTTCATTCTGTGTGTATTCTTCTTTATCTCTTTCAGTACCAGTTTGTTTGTCGCCACTCCTCTCCAACAAACTTTTGTCAACCCAACGACCTTCATCTCCAACAATGCTTTTCTTCTCTTCCCATCTTCGAATTCTGACCCCAATATCGTCTACTGTTTGGCCGTCGCGCCTTCTCTTCCACTCGCTTGCCTCACTACCGGCCAAGAGGATAAAGAGGAGTCCGCCTCACGTCCACACAGCGGCTTCACCAAAGAGAGCCCGAGTCGGTGATAGTAGCCTGATAATTAACGGCGAATTGAAGTACTTCCGATCCGGAGCAAAGGCGTTTTCCGATCTTTTACAGAGAGAGGGTCAGGCTTACTTCGATCATACTCGCTATATCTCCAAGTTGCATGAATTCGATGATTTCATCCTTTTCTGCCGCCCACGTCGATTCGGCAAATCACTAACTGTAAGCATGCTGGAACATTTCCACGGTCTTCAGTATGCAGACGAACATCAATCACTCTACAAGGTATGCAACAATCTCCTTAATTACCTTGATATGAGAGCTTACTTCTCTTTCAATCACTCTAGGGTCTTGATGTGCAAAAGGATATCGACGAAGGAAGGGTGAACCCCGGACAGTACTTCGTCTTGAAATTCGATTTTTCCCAAATCAATCCCAGCCCAGACCTTCCTGAGGCGAATGAGGAACTCATCGCTTTCTTGAATGATACCGTCAAGGGATTCTATAGAAAATATGCTGCCTACTTGGGCGGAAACTTTACTGATCTATGTCAAAATGTTGACAATCGAAGGCCCAACCTTAGTCTTCGGTGGTGTACCAATTCAGTTCAATATGCGATTCAGCAGGACGAGCGACTTGCTG